>ML289337.1:40294-59044 GCA_005239495.1 Nicotiana undulata
TTTTTTTTTTTTTTCGGGGGGGGGGGATTTTGGGGGATTGTTTCCTGCGGAATTTCCCCGGAAGCCCCCCCCCCCCCCCCAACTGGGATATTGACTTGGTGCCGGGAACTCATCCCATTTCTATTCCTCTGAATCGTATGGCACCAACTGAGTTGAAGGAATTGAAAGAGCAACTTTAGGAACTTCTTGATAAGGGGATTATTAGGCCTAGTAAGTTGCCTTGGGGTGCACCCGTTCTGTTTGTGAAGAAGAATGATGGTACTATGAGGATGTGCATTGATTATAGGCAGCTGAACAAAGTAACGATCAAGAACAAGTATCCTTTTCCACGCATTGATGATTTGACTAACCAGCTTCAGGGAGAAAAGGTGTTCTCTAAGATGGACTTGAGGTCTGGGTATCACCAGTTGAAGATTCGGGACTCGGATATTCTAAATACAACATTCAAGACATGTTATGGTCATTATGAGTTCCTCTTGATGTCATTTGGACTAACTAACGCCCCAGCAATATTCATGCATCTTATGAACATTGTATTTCATCCTTATCTTGACTCATTTGTCATAATGTTCATTGATGATATCCTGGTGTACTCTTGTAGCTAAGAGGAGCATGCCCTGCATTTGTGGATTGTGTTGTAGTGGTTGAGGGAGGAGAAGCTCTATGCCAAGTTCTCCAAGTATGAGTTTTGGCTGACTTCAGTGGAATTCTTGGGGAACGCGGTGTCCAGCGAGGGGATTCAGGTGGATCCGAAGAAGATAGAGGTGATTCAGAGTTGACCCAAACCGTCCTCAACTACAAAGATTCGAAGCTTTCTCTGCTTGGACGGTTATTATCGCCGCTTCGTGAAGGGTACTATTTTTTAAGTGGTCGGATTAGTGTGAAAAGAGCTTTCAAAAGCTCAAGACTGCCTTGACTACAACTCTAGTTCTAGTTTTGCCTTCAGCTTCAGGCTCTTATACAGTGTATTGTGATGTTTCTCTGATCGGTATTGGATGCGTCTTAATGCAGGGAGGTAGAGTGATTGCTTATGCTTCGCATTAGTTGAAGCCCCATGAGACGAACTACCTTGTCCATGATTTGGAGTTAGCTGCCATCATTCATGCAATGAAAATTTGGAGGCACTATCTCTATGGTGTGTCTTGTGAGATGTTTACAGATCATCGGAGTCTTTGACACTTGTTTAAACAAAAGGATCTGAATTTGAGGCAGCGGAGATAGTTGGAGCTGCTAAAGGACTATGATGATCACTATTTTGTATCATCCCGGGAAGGCCAATGTGGTGGCCGATGCCTTGAGTAGAAAGGAAGTGAGTATGGGTAGCCTTGCATTCATTTCTATTGGGGAGAGGCTTCTTGTAGTTGATGTTCAGACCTTGGCCAATCAGTTCGTGAGATCAGATATTTCGGAGCCTAGTCGAGTTCTAGCTTGTGTGGTTTCTCGGTCTTCCTTATATGATCACATCAGAGAGTGTCAGTATGATGATCCTCATTTGCTTTTCCTTAAGGACACGGTTTAGCACGGTGATGCGAGAGATGTTACTATTGGGGGTGATTGGGTGTTGAGGATGCAGGGTCGGAATTGTGTGCCTAATGTAGACGAGCTACGTGAGTTGATTCTTGAGGAGACCCAAAATTCGTGGTATACCATTTATCCAGGTGCCGCAAAGATGTACCAAGACTTGAGGCAGCATTATTGGTAGAGGAGAATGAAGAAGGATATAGTGGTGGGGTTTGTAACTTGGTGCCTTAACTGTTAACAGGTAAAGGATTAGCATCAGAGACCGAGTGGATTGCTTTAGAGGATAGAGATTCCAGAGTGAAAATGGGAGTGAACCATGGATTTTGTAGTTGGGCTCCCACGGACTTCGAGGGAGTTTGATGCTATTTAGGTGATTGTGGATTGGCTGACCAAGTTCGTGCACTTCTTTCTAGTTGAGACTACTTATTCTTCAGAGCGGTTGGCTGAGATTTACATCCGAGAGATTGTTCTCCTTCACGGTGTGCCAATTTCCATCATTTCAAGTCGAGGCACGCAATTTACATTGCAGTTTTGGAGAGCCGTGCAGCGAGAGTTGGCCACCCAGGTTGAGTTGAGCACAACATTTCACCCTTAGACGTACGGACAGTCCGAGTGCACTATTCTAATATTAGAGGACATGATACACTCTTGTGTCATTCATTTCAGGGGTTCATGGGATCAGTGTCTGCCACTCGTGGAGTTTGCCTACGACAACAGCTACCGGTCAAGCATTTAGATGGCTCCGTATGAGTCTTTGTATGTTAGACGGTGTAGATCTTCTGTGGGTTGGTTTGAGCCGGGTAAGGCTAGGCTATTGGGTATTGACTTGGTTCAGGATGCTTTAGAAAAGTTTAAATTGATTCAGGAGCGGCTTCGCACATTGAAATCTGGATAGAAGAGTTATGCCGACAGGAAGGTCTCTTATGTTGCTTACATGGTTGGAGAGAAGATTCTGCTCAATGTTTCGCCCATGAAGGGTGTTAGGAGGTTCGAAAAGAAGGGTAAGTTGAGCCCTCGATTTATTGGTCTGTTTGAAGTACTTCAGAGGATCAGGGATGTGGCTTACAAGATTGCCTTGCCACATAGTTTGTCAAGTGTGCATCCAGTATTTCATGTTTCTATGCTCCGGAAGTATGCCGACAATCCGTCCCATGTTTTGGATTTCAGCACGGTTTAGTTGGATGGTGATTTGACTTATGATGTGGAGCCGGTGGCTATTTTGAATTGGCAGGTTTGAAAGTTTCATTCAAAGGACATAGCTTTAGTGAAGGTACAGTGGAGAGGTCAGCCAGTTGAGGAGGCTACTTGGGAGACTAAGAGAGAGATGCGGAGAGGATATCCAGACCTATTTGGGACTAAAGGTAAGTTTCAATACATGTTCGAGGGCGAACATTTATTTAAGAGGGGGAGGATGTAACGACCCGACCGGTCGTTTCGAGAGTTGTAGCCATGTTCCCCCATTTACTGCTTATTATACTTTATAGCTTCTATAGGAGTTTGCCGGGGTAGTTGGTTCGGATCCGGTGAGGTTTTTGAATGAATTGAGACACTTAGTCTCATGGTTGAAAGCTTAAGTTGAAGTGGTTGACCGGATGTTGACATACGTGTAAACAACTCCGGAATGGAGTTTTGATGGTTCTGTTAACTCCCTTGGGTGATTTTGAACTTAAGAGCGTGTCGGAATTGTGATTTGAAGGTCTGTAGTGGAATTAAACTTGAAATGGCGAAAATTGTATTTTTGGAAAGTTTGACCGGGAGTGGACTGTTTGATATCGAGGTCGGATTCCGATTCCAGAAGTTGGAGTAGGCCCGTAGTGTCAAATGTGACATGTGTGCAAAATTCAGACGTGATTTGATAGGTTTCAGCGTCGTTCGTAGAAGTTGGAATTTGCTTAGTTTTTATAGGCTTGGATTGGGGTGTGATTCGTGTTTTTGATGTTGTTTGAGGTTATTTGAGGGCTCGACTAAGTTTGTATGATATTTTGGGAGTTGGTGGTATGTTTTTTTGAGGTCTCGGGGGCCTCGGGTTGATTCCGTATAGTTAAGGGATCAAAAGTTGAACTTGAGAAGTTGCTGAAGTTGGGGTCTGCTGGTATAACCGCACATGCAGAGCTTTGATCGCAGGTGGGAGCTGAGTAGCCCAGATGCGGCCACGCTTAGGGAGGATAGAGGTCGCAAGTGCGAAGATTTTTCCTTACCTGCATGGTCGCAAGAGCGGAGTGATGGGCGCAGAAACGGACGTTTGCGCAGGTGCGATATGCAATACCGCACCTGCGATTGCGCAGATGCAGGGGAAAGGACCGCAAAAGCGGAGGCCATCTCCAGCGGTTCACTACAGAATTGGAAATTTGGCCGCTTCAGCGACACCGCAGATGGGGTTAAGTGACCGCAGAAGCGAAAGTGCTGGACAAAAAGTTAAACACAAGGGTTCGCGATTTTGGCTTCATTTCAAGCACGGTTTGGGCGATTCTTGAGAGGGTTTTCGAGGGGATTCTTGAGGTAAGTCCCATGTGCTCACTTTTGATGAATAATCTTGCTTCCCCATTGATTTTCCTTCCTAGTTGGTGTGTATTTAAGGTGAAAATTTAGAGTTTGGGGCTAGGGATTTGGAGAGTTTGATTTGGGAATTTGGGTGACGATTTGGTGTCTGATTTTGATAAATTTGGTATGGTTGGACTCGTGATTGAATGAGCTTTCAGGTTTTGTGACTTTTATCGAATTTTGAGATGTGGGCGCAAGGGCTGGCTTTTGAGTTGATTTTGACTTTTGCTTAATAGCTTAGCATTTTCTTATGGAGTTAATTCTTTTAGCCTGTATCGATTTTACTAAATTGTTTATTGCCAGATTCGAGGCGTTCAGAGGCCTTTTCACAAGGAGAGGGTGTGTTGTAGTAGAGATTTGCTCGGATTGAGGTAAGTAACAGTCTTAAATTTTGTTCTGAGGGTATCAAATCCCGGATTATGTGTTATGTGATTGGTTTTGAGGTGACGCACATGCTAGGTGACGGGCGTGTGGGCGTGCACCGAAGGAATTGTGACTTGGTCAATTCCATGGAACTATGTGGTTGAATAATCTGTTTTTATCTCATTTTCCACGTATTAGAGAAATCTAACTACAAATCATGTTAGTAATCACATTTAAACCATGTGTTGACCCTGTAGGGACCCACAAAGGCCGTGTACATGTTGAATTATCTACTAAATTGATGTTTTGTACTCAGTCACAATTTTACTTTCATATTACATCGCAGTATCTTGTTATTAATGCATTATATCGTTGTTGTTTGGGCTTCTTATCATAATTTTTAAGAGCCCGAGAGGCGGGAGAGGTTGATGACTGAGTGAAGTCGAGGGCCTGATTGTATGGATATTTATGGGATCGGGCTGCACGCCGCAACATGTTTCATTGTTATATGTCAAAATTGGCTTGTTATAGCGCTTGAGTTGAAGAAGCCCCTATGGAGTCTGTACACACCCTAGTGAGAGCAGATTCCTACTGAGTGCGAGTGTCGAGTGCCGAATGCGGAGTGATTGAGAGGAATGAGTGGTTGTGAGGAAAGAGTAATTGTGAGGTTGGGGTGAATGGGAGGACTGAGTGACTGTTGCTCTGAAAGGATGCATTGATTTCATTATTGTTGCACTTCAGCTGTCATATATCACTGTTTTGAAATTTCTGAGAGATATTATCTTCTGTCCTGTTGAACTTGACATGAATTTACTATTTTATCCTTAATTGTCGAACTTGAAAGTATGCTTACCTTCTTATGTGAAATTACTGTAATTTAACCTTAATTCTGAAGCTCGTCACTACTTTCGGTTTTTTATTTAGTCTTGTTACTTACTGAGTTGGTTGTACTCACGCTACACCCTACACTGTGTATGCAGATCTAGGTGTTTCTGGACATGATGTGTGTTGATTCACTTCGTAGTTGATCTTCTGGAGATTCTGAGGTAGTTGTCGGCGCTTCGCAGACCTTGTTTCTCCTTCCCTATCTTTTTCGCTTATTTTATTAGTTTCAGACTATCTCAGATAGTATTTTCCAGACTTGTGATATTTAGATGCTCATGTACTCAGTGACACCCTGATATTGAGAATTTTTGTGTTGTGTTTTGAATTTTCTATCCGGTTATGAGAAGTTTTATTGTTTAAACTGTTTTTAATCCGTCTTCTGTTAAGTGTTGGAGTTATTTCATAAATGTCGATTTGCCTAGTACTACGATTGACGCCATCACGACATGATAGTTTCTGGATTGTTACCATGCCCCGGTCAGAACTTCTCTAAATTTGAGCAAAATGCTTAATAAATCTTTTTTGTTTAACTTAACCATCCAAAAGTTAACTCATAGTAAAATTTCAAACTAAAAATTTAAACAATCAAAGGCTTTTTTTTATAAATTTTTTATAATTGTTTCTCCTAATTTTATAATCTTTACTCTTCGTCATTTAATAATGAGTAACAAATACACTTTAAATCTTTGTATGCAAAGTGCAAACACTCTTCGTCATTCACTAAACTATTTTCTGCGATAAAAAGTCTTTATTCAATATTTTATGTAAGCGAAAGGTCCCGTAAATTTACCTAAATATCACATGAAGTCACTTGGAAAAAACAAAAAATACATGATGACTGTGAGCATAATAATTTATTTAGATGATTTACCTAGGAAAAGTTAATTAACGCTTTGATATTACAAAAAAATGTTCAGTGACTTCTGTGATACTAAATAATGTTGAGTAACTTACAAAAAATAATTCAGTAATTTTGATGCAATAATAAAAGATTGAGTGATAATGATTTGGATTAGTACACTCACCGGGTTCAGAACCATAAGGTTTTAAGTTAAAATTTTATTCAAAATAAAAATAGAAATACTAGGTAATTTCCCCCCAATTATATCTAAGCCTTTGCAGACAATGTCACTCAATATTTGTGTCGGTAGAAGACAGCAAGTACCTCATAATAAAAAATGTTAGGATCGAAAAAGTCAGGCGTCCCGCGGGAGTTATTGAAACAAACCTTGGACGACGATAAATCAGATAACAAAAGAGAAATCTATCAAAAGGGACACAAACATTTAACGTGGTTCGGTCAACTTACCTACGTCCACGGCTGAGATGAGCAATCCACTATATAAAATGAGAGTACAAAATATCGAGAGAACAACCTCACGAAGAGGCAAACACAAGTGACATACTAACACTTGTCCCGTAAAGTTTTTCCCCTACACACGACTCTCTAATCCCATATGGCTACATTGTGGATGCTACTCAATGAGAAAGACGGATCTTAAATTTATAGAACTCCAAACCTTTTCCTACAAAAAAAAAAAAAAAAGGAATAGCCAAATATGAGAGATTTGTAATCTCCTTCTACAAGAAGAAAAACTCAATTATGATAAATATGTTGCTCTTTCATTCATGAGATAGGAAAATCAATTATGATACAAAAATTAGGACAACCTCTAACAAAAAAATGCGTGCAAAGTGACCCGAATAACACAAATATTTAAAAAAATTGAATTAATTCAACGTTGTTTATTGCGCAACTGTATGGTTGCACTTTGAAAAGACGATGACATGTTTTTCCTCAAATAATGACATGTAGCCATACCCATATAGCCTTTCCTTTCAAGTTTCAACTACCAATTCTCTTGCTTTTATTGTCACGCACACGTCAAAAACCACAAAAATTTTATAACTAGGCAAGCATATATACTTAGAATATATTTTGTTTCTCCACCAAAAACAGCAAAATATTTGAAGGCAAAGTTCAAAGGAAAATAACTGATTGATATGACCTCTTAAGATCGTGCATGAAAATTTAATTCACTATTTATTGATTATGCTTTATTCCATTAATAAAAGATTGTCTTATAGCCAAGAACTTCCAAAAGAAGAAAAATTACTCAAATATTATTTTGAGTTTTCTCCAATAGGAAGCTTCTGTTTTTTTTAAAGCCAAAAAGATAGCAAGATGTGTTTTTTCTTATTTATTTATATTCCCATTTGTCTGTCTCAAGTACCTGTTGTAACAAAACCAATGGGACCATAAAGAATGTCTAGAGAGGTTTTCCTTCTTACCAAAAATTAAAAAAAAATGAAGACTTCATAATTGCGATAAATGCATTAACATATATAGCACACAATTTTAGTAACATGTTATCCTTTATACTTGTATAAAAATAGTTCTTTTTCTTTTTTTGGTTCATCCATGTTAAAGTCCCCCGAGACAGAAAAAAGAAAAAAACACTACATTATATCTTAGATGGAGATTGATTGAATTATTTTAAAATGCAATTGCAACACTTATTATGATTACACTTAAAAAAATACTTGCTTCTGCTTAATATTTATACCACATCAAATTATTTAGTTATGTTTGTCACGAGTTAAAATAAAAATGTATATCATAATTAAGTAATTCTTGAATTCAATATTAATTACTTGGTGCAAATATTAGTGAGGTTTTCTTCTTCTTCTTTCTTTTTTTTGTGTGGGAATTTTAGCACGTGTAAAGTGTTGCAAGAGGGCCGTGTAAATCTTGAAAAAAAAACAAAATATTTAGAACATCCTACATCAACATCACTAAAATAGTGTAGATTCCTTCACGAGGTAATAATGCAACAAAAAGGATGTTCGAAGAGCTTGATAATTGCATTTTCAGCAAGTGAAAAGCTATCCAACAAAAGATCTTGCTTGGATATATATATATATATATATATATATATATATTTCGCGAAACGCTATTCATGCAAATAAAAAGAAGAATATAATTAAGTTATATAAATCATAAAGATATTTATAAGCAAATCTCCCTAAATGTGAGATTTGTAATTATGAAAATAAGACAAATTACCGGTTACAACACTTAAAAATAATTTGATGATATTCTTATAATGACAATGTGTATATTACTTAACCTAAAAAAATCTTTTCATGTCACGCCGTCGAAAAATCCATAGTAGTACAAATATGGTCCTTTCATCAAAGATGCATCAATAAAGCAAAAGACCTTTCCTTTCAAGCTATGCAACAAAGAAGGAAGGAGATTGAGAAAGAGAAACGAAGTGAGTCTTGAGTTTGCTTAATAAATAAATAAATAAAAAAAAATCTCTTGTCGCGATTTCGTCTGGCGCTCAATGAAGTGAGTGAAAATTATTAAAATATTGAATTCAAATTCCAACAGAGATTTCTGTTTATCTACTTATCTTATACATATACTAATGAGAGATAACAGGTATTCCCTCCGGTTCAAAATAAGTGATTTTTTGGCTGTTTTCACACAGATTAAGAAATTCACCTTTTGACATTTTAATTAGCCATGAAATTGACCATATTAACCTTTACTATCTCACATAAATACTTCTAACACATACTCCAACACTATTTACTCCAAAGGCAATGTAGAAGAAAAATAATTAATACATTCTCGAAATCTGGAAAAATCACATATTTTGGACCACAAAAAAAAGGCCAAAAAATCACTTATTTTGAACCGCATGGAGTATCTGTAAAAATAATCAATTAGATGCACTCATGTTGGCCTAGGCACCAATTATCTCAAAAAAGAAAAAACCTTTTGTATGTTCTTTTTCACACTTATGATTATTTGGAATATGTCAAAACTTTTTGCTACTAATAATTGCATGTTTAGACATGCTGAAGAAATATGATACTATTAATTTCTGCAAAATTTTCCAAAAGAGTTGAGGCATGATAAGATAGCATCCACATTTGTTAGGGTAACTAGGTTTCTTTTTGTTTTTTTTGGTTTCTCACTCGATGTTCAGTATTCGTGTTGGGATCCGATTAAATTCGAATTTGCGCCAAAATATCCCACATCGGGGAGGCAAAACCCTTACAAAGACGAGTCTATACCGAGGACTCGATAGCTTTCTTCATACAAATTCTGAGAAGTTGTTATGTTTATTTTAATTCACATGGGCTGAAAACAACATATAGTTTCTATATGATCATAAGGTCTTCTCTCTTGAATATTTGCATGTGTTTATCATTCTTTTCAATTGTGGGAGTTTTGGTACATTTTTGACCTCATCCCTGCTACTTGCTACTGATGATCTTTCCAAGAAGCACCGCAGCAATGGCATATCCAAGAATGACAAACTTGAATATATATAACTTGTATGTACTCTTTCAAGTAGGGCCAATCTTATCTTAGATTTAAAATATATGAGTTCCTGCAACAATTTCAAGTTAATACAATATTAACTAAGTTTATAATTAATTATTTATAAATATTTGTTAGTAGTTGATTTTTTAAATACATATATAAAGTTTTGGACAACAACAATGAGTTTTTAATATTAAGTTTCGGAGTGATAAATTTTCAACATTCCTGTTGATGTACCTTTAGAAACAAGATAAGCTACAATTTTCAATTCATGCTTACTTTTAATGTATGAGTTCCACTTTTAACAAATATTTTGTTGTGAATATATTTTTCACAACAATAAACTCTCTCCGTACACTTAGCCGTTACAAACAATAAACGGTCACTTTTTTGCCGATCTCCGCCACGCACTGCCGTATGGCACCGTCAAACAGAGCCGAATCGGTGCATATGAGTAACCTTCAGGAAGCAAACATCACGGAGAATCAAGCTGGGGAGCTCAATCAAACAAAAAACTCCTATACTATGGCAATTACAACAGCTACTCCGACACCTACCCCCAATATGAGGCACCCTAGAGAATCAGTAATTGTAAGGCATACCGCCCATAACGGTATACCGGCAGTGATTTTTAAAGCTAAAGACTATTATGGAATCATGGCAGATGAATGCAAATTGACAATCGTCGGAAGATTCTTGAACCTCGGCCCCAAATTGAAAAAATTAGGGCTATCTTCAGAGAAAGATTCCCAATAAAAGGGAGAACCAAAATTGGTGTCTATGATAATTATAATGTCTTTCTGCACTTCAAAAATGAGGATGATTTCAACTCAATCTGGTATAGAAGAGTTGTAGGAATTGATGGCCTTCAAATATGGCTGCAAAAGTGGACTCCGGACTTCAAGCCGGATGAAGACATTCCAATTGTGTCGGTATGAATTTTACTGCCATGGCTACCTTTTAACATGCGCAATTGGCATTATGTCAAACAAATTGTAGCGAAATTAGAACCCCTCTAGCTCTAGATGTTGCGACTAGTGAAAAAACAAGACAGAGTATGGCAAAAGTTAGAGTGGAGATTGATCTCCTTAAACCTCTTGTTGAAAGTGTGTTTGTAGGATCTGAAGATGAGAATGCTTCTGTTAAAGGTTTCACTCAAAAAATTGAATATGAAAGTATTCCTAAGTATCGTAAACAATGCAAGAAACTGGGGCACAACTTGATGAATTGCAGGGTTCTTGAAAGAAAAAGAGGTGCTGAAACAGGTGAAACAGAAAAGAAGGAGACGTCGAATACAGAGGATGTGGATAGACGTGGAGTACAAAAAGAGGAAGCAGAATGGCAAAGAAAAGGAAAACAGGAGAAAAAAATTGCGGCTGAGGAAAACAAGAAGGCTACTACTACTCAAATTAAGAACAAAGACAAGGATAAGAGAGATACCTGTAAGATACAAATGAGAAAGGACAAGTGAAGACACAACTTAGACTGGAAACTACTCAAGATCACAATAGTTTGGATAACAAAGAAGAAAATCAAACATCCATTAAGGATAGAACAAACAAGAGAAAGAAGAGGAATAAGAGTAAACAAAAGAATATGTCCAAGAAAAAGAGCAAAGTTGTTTTCAAACCTACTCGATATCATAGAAAAACCAAACATGACACCAGTTCCAAGAACTCTACCAATCAGGAGTAGATAATAGAAGGAGGGAACAAGGAGAACAATAACAACTATAATAAAGAAAGACAAGGGACCAATGATCGCACCATCTCTATGGTTAAGGATAGCTCTATCAATGAAAATGCCCAAGAGGATCAATGTCAGAAGACTGTTTTAGATAGTGGAAAGACCAGTAATGTGAAAGAACAATCGGACATAGAGGTTATACAACAAGCTAAACAAACATTCAAATAAGATAGGAAAACAGAAACGAAGAAGTGGCATAGATTGATATTACATGCTCCACATTGCCAACCAATATCATTGAATAACCTGGTATTCAACTGGTGGTGGAACTGTACGAGAATCAGGAACATGGCTTACCAAAAAACTTGGAGGAAATCAGTAAATATTCAGAGCAAGAGCCAATACCAAATCACAACAAGAGAGATCTTAAGCAACAAGGAAAAGCCAATCAAAAAGGAAATAATTTAGAAGATGAGGACTATATATCTACTGGAAGGGGCAGAATCAGAACAAGACAGCCTAATAAGAAAAAGAAAAACAGAAACACATCCTTGGCAAAGAGGAAACAACAGACAGAAACCTCCCCTAAAAGTGTTCCATGATTAGTACGATCCTATGGAATATTAGAGGGGTGAGGTCAAAGAAGGCCATTCATAGGTTGAAAAAGCTTATAGATATCAACAACATTATCTTTACATCAATCATGGAACCAATGGTAGACAAAAACAAGATTGAAGGATATATGAAATTTCTGGGATTTCAAAATTATGTCTCTAATGATAATGAAAAAATTATGGTGTTTTGGAAGAACATTATTAATGCCATAGTTAACTCCAATGATGAGAAACAAATCACTATTCCGCTAGAAGATGGTACTGAAAACCCTCCCATCAGTATCACATCCATTTATGCTAAGTGCACAGCTGTGGAAAGAAGAGACCTTTGGTGCAGTCTTGAGGAGATAAGTCTAGATGTTAAGGGGCCTTGGTGCATTGGAGGAGACTTAAATGTCATATTAGAGCCAGGGAAAAAATTGGGTGGCAAACCTCATAGAATGCACAAGAGCCCTGAATTCACTAACTGTATGGACAATTGTGGCGCTACTGATTTAGGATACACTGGTCCTAAATTTACGTGGTGCAATAACATGTGTCCAAGGAAGAGAATTTGGAAAAGACTTGACAGAATATTCATCAACGAAAAATGGAGTCAAAAGTTCCATAGTACGAATGTAAGACACTTAGTGAGAACTGGCTCGGATCACAGGCCCCTACTCATGAAGGCCTTTGATCAAGCACGTAAGCACGCTTCCTACTTTAGATTTCTTAATTTCTGGACTAAGCGGGAAGATTTTGATGATATTGTCAAGGAATTTTGGAGTACCAACATTGATGGCAACAACATGTGGAGATTTCAATCCAAGCTAAAACTTTTGGGCATAATACTAAGTCAGTGGTCTAGAAAAGACGTGGGGGACATTCATAAACAGGTTCTTAAATGGAAACAAAAGATTCAATGCCTTGAAGATATTGAGTTATCCAATAACTCTGAATATGATAGAGAAGAAACTAATAAGGCACATGAGGAGTACATGAGATGGCTTCAAATACAAGACTCCCTTCTTCTCCAAAAAAACCAATATAAAATGGTATCCTTCGAGAGAGAAGAAGAAAGATTCAAGTGAACAGGATAAAAATCATAAGGATAAATGGATTCAGGGAGAGGAGCAAATAACAAAAGTAGCTATCAGACACTTCAACAAAAATTTCACCCTCCCAAGTTCAAGTATTGATCCTAGTATTCTAAATTGCATCACCGAAAGGATCACTGATGAAGATAGAAACAATATGGATGAGATTCCTAGTGAGGAAGAAATTAGAAATGTAGTATTCGATCTGTCGGCTACAACCACTGCTAGGCCAGATGAATTCAATGGGACTTTTTTTCAATACTGCTGGGACATCATTAAAGAAGACATCAATGATGTGGTATTGGATTTCTTCAAAGGTATTCCTCTTACCAAATTCTATACTCATACTTGTTTGGTCTTAATTCCAAAAACTGAGGCTCCCTCAACTTTCAATGAATTTATACCCATAAGTCTTTCTAATTTTACGAACAAGATTGTTTCTAAAATACTCTCTTTTAGACTAAATCCTCTGTTAACCAGATTAATTTCTCCAAACCAGAGTGGTTTCGTTAAAGAGAGGCTTATTTCTGAAAATGTGCTCTTAACTCAAGAAATAGTTCAATCTCTCTCTCATGTCAATAATGGAGGCAATATTGTCATAAAATTAGATATGGCTAAAGCATATGATAGAATTTCTTGGAACTTTATCACTGTTGTGCTTAGAAAGTTTGGTTTCACATAATTTTGGATTAGATTGATAAGGAACCTTCTCTATGGGGTTTGGTACTCTCTGATTATTAATGAAATAGAAAAGGTTTCTTCACATCCAGTCAATGATTAAAAAAAGGTGATTCATTATCACCATCACTTTTTTATCCTTGCAGCTGAGGTTTTGACATGCTCCTTGAATAATCTATTTCTAGATATGCCTTCCAATGGTACTTGTATTAATCATCTTGCATATGCAGATGATATTATTATATTCACCAGCAGTATCAATAATTCTCTAAATCTCATAATGGATGTCATTAGAAAGTATGAAGATAACTCTGGGCAGAAAGTCAATAATGATAAGAGTTTCTTTCTAACTTCTCCTAATACATGTGCCAGGAGAATTAATAGGATTAGAAAAATCACGGGCTTCATGGATAAGAATTTCCCCTTTAATTACTTAGGTTGCCTAATCTATATAGGTAGAAAGAAGATTGTTTATTTTGATTGCTTGGTAAACAATATTGTTAAGAAATTGAATGGGTGGCACGGAAAAAACCTTTCATATGAAGGTAGGATTATCTTAATTAATCATGTCATGCAATCATTACCTATCTATACTCTTTCTGCTATCCCCCCCCCCCCCCCCCCCCCCCCCCCCTCCCCAAAGGTACTTTTGATCTCATTGAAAAACATTTTGCCAACTTCTTCTGGGGTCTATTAGGGGAGAAAAAGAATTTTGATTGGAGATCCTGGAAGAAGTTATGCTATCCTTTGGATGAGGGAGGTATAGGTATTAAGAGGATGGAAAATTTTGTTAATATGTTAGCTGCTAAAAGATAGTGGAGAATTAGAACTATTCCTTCTTTGTGTGGGCTGATTACATGAAACATAAATATTGTTCGAGGTCTCATTTGGTGAGTAAGAAGAAATCTAATAAGGACTCTCATGAATGGCAAAAATTGAGGAAAATCAGAGACAACATAGAACCTCATATCCTGTGGCTTATAAATTCTGAAAGCTTTAGCATGTGGTGGGATAATTGGACAGGTAAAGGTCCCCTGAAAACTATATATGGGGATATCAATACTAATCCTAAGGTGCGGGTCAATGAATATATTCAACATAGGGAATGGAACAGGAATAAACTAGGGACCATATTCTTTGAAGAAACAATGAAAGATATCATGAGGATTAACATTAGAGACCAAAACATCCCGGACAAACCTATTTGGGACCTCACAAAGAATGGTAAGTACTCAAACAAAATCACTTACAATTTGTTCAAAAACAACAGAAACAAGGATCTATTCCTACACAAGGTATGACTCTCTAACATCCCTTTTAAATATCTTTCTTTGCATGGAGATTATGGCTATCTGAACTTTCTTTTTATGAAATCATTCTTAATTTTGGAAATCATATTGTCTCCAAATGTTCATGTTGCACTAACCATTTCAATGAGTCCATACAACATGTTTTTATGGGAAGTAATGCAGCTAAAAGTATTTGGAAATCCATTGGTGACCCGATGGGGATAAAACTTGTGTAAATGCCTATCAGAGGATGATTCAATCATTGGTGGAAACAGAAATACAGGAATGATGTCCACAAACAGATTCGTCAAATTACTCCAACCATCGTTTGTTGAAAAATCTGGAAGGCTAGGTGCTCTTGCAGATATGAAGACAAAAAAAAAATTCAACTTTACAACATGAAGCAACAAATTGTGTATAATATTTAGGCAACCGTACATAAATCTTTCCCTAAATGCAAATTGATATTGCCCTGGGTCAAATTCGGTGATGATATATCAAAACTACAACATGTTCAAGAGGTCATCATTGCCACTTGGCAAAAGCCTCCTCAAGGAACAATCAAGTTAAACATTGACGACATCTATATTCAAAGTAATGGTAGAGCTAGGCTCGGTGGCACCTTGAGAGATGACCAAGGTGGCTTCTGTATGGCATATTCTATCCCAGCCAAATGTGATATCCATAATGAAGTTGAAGCTGAAGCAGCACTGTCTGGGATTAAATGGTGGATTCAAAATGGTGTCATCGACTTTATAATCGAACTTGCGATCGCATTTGGCCATCTGCGATGGCAAAGCCTAGAACCCTGTTCAGTATGCGATCGCATTCCCATCCCTGTGATCGCATAGTTCAAAAATGCCCAGTTATTTTTAAAGTCTAAAAACAGAATACTCACACGGGATTTTCACCATTTTTCATAAGCCTCATCTTCTCCACACCTTTTAGGCAATTTTTGAAGAACTTCTTAACCATAACCTCTTAGGTAAGTAATCTTTGACTCGTTTTCTTCCATTTTTATCAACACCTTTTAGATTCTAGGCCTAAAAATATGAGATTAAGGGTGGAAAATTAGGGATTTGGGTAGAGTTAGGAATTTTTGATTATTTGGGAATTCGACCTCGTTTTGGGGTCGAATTTCAAAATAAATTATATATTCGGGCTCGTGGGTGAATGGGTGATCGGGTTTTTGTCCAAACCTCGTATTTTGACCAAGCGGGCCCGGGGTCGAATTTTGGGTTTTTGGGAAGAATGTTGGGAAATCTACAATTAAGCATTGGAATTTAATTATTTAGCCTTTATTGATGTTATTGAGTCGATTATGTCTAGATACGATCGATTTGGAGTCGGGTTCAAAAGGAAAAGTGGTGCTAAAGGCTTGATTTGATCGTGGAAGTCGTGGTAAGTGTTTGGCCTAACCTTAGCTTGAGGGAATAGGTGTTGAGTCATATTTGTTACGTGTTTATTCCATGTCCAACGTATAGGTGAGGTGACGAGTACCTATATGTTGTGGTCAAGCATGCCCGTGAGTCGAATATGAGTAATTATGTGACTCTCATTGAAGTTTATTGTGTTATGGATTTAATATCAATTTGGTAGTATTCATTTGAGGGAAATTCTTAATTTGTGAATACTGTTGAGTATACGTTCGGTTGGGGAATATTTGTTAATTTATGGTTTCTTATTGTTGATTTTCTTGCCAAACTGTTATTTTTGTTATTTATGCACGAGGGGACATTCCGTGCCATATTTATGTTATTTATGCACGAGGGGACATTTCGTGCCATGTTTATGTTATTTATGCACGAAGGGACATTCCGTGCCGTGTTTATGTCATTTATGCACGAGGAAACATTCTGTGCCATGTTTATATTGTTTATGCACGAGGTAAGGCTGGCAGGTGGGTCGGGCCCGACCCGGGACCGACCTAGGCTCGTGGGCTAAACGGGCTAGCTGGCTAAACGGGCCGGCCCGTGGGGGTTCGGTTCTTCATTTTGGACCCGTGAGCCCGGGCCTGGGCCGAGCCAAGTGGGCCCAACGGTCAAAAAAATAAAAAAACAAAAAAACATTTGTTTAAAAAATGGCCAACGGTCAGAGTTTTAAATTCTAGTCGTTGGCCCCTTAAAATAGCCGTTTGGCTTGTTTAAATAATAGCCATTTGGCCCTCAAACTTTATTTTAACCCCAAACGTTTTATAATTATACTTTTTCCCTTTTCTCAACTATAAATACCCCCTCATTCTTTCATTTACTCACAAAATCATCAATCTCTCTCTAATTTTCTTCTACTATTGCTTACTTTATTATTGCAAATTGTGAAAAATTGTGAAGTTGGTGAATTGAAGTATTCAAGTCTTCAACATTATACAATTTTCAAGAAGTTGTTCGTCAATTCGGTAAACTCGTTCCAACTCCTAAGTTTTAATATTATAGTTTTCTGTGTTTAATTTATTTTTCATTATAATTAATATGGACTTGACTTTGAAAGGAATGTTTGGTTTTAAGAGTAAGGGAAAGGGAAAATCTAAAGTCGGTGAATCTAGTGGCCAAGCTACTACTCCTCCCCCGGCTCCCCGACATAGACCTGTTACCCGTCCTCCCCCACCTATTATTCTTGATAGTGATAACCCTTGTTTTCAATTTACCGATAGTCAGTTTATACATGATCTTACACCAAGTTCACAATTAAATGATGAATATATGAAGGCTCTTTAAGGTAATCCAACTATCAATGAAAATGATGAGGAAAATGATGATTTAGATGAAACTTAACCCGATTTAGATGATACACCTACTAGTCATGTTGTTAACCAAACTGATAATAATCCATATGATGCCCCGGATGACCACCTGTATTAACCCCTACTTTTAATAGACAACGTGGTAAACGGGCTGAAACATCTCTTATTTGGCATTTTTTTACTCAACTAAGAGATCAAAATAAGGCTAAGTGTAAAACTTGTGGCCTCTTGATGTCTCATAAATTTAATGACCACCGTGGGGGTACGGGTAGTTTGAGTAGACACATACTGAAACACCCTGATGCTAAAATTAAATTTCAACAAATGAAAGCTCAGCAAGAGGGGACAAGTGTAGGTACTCAGGTTAACCCTAGTACCGGGTCAAATCTAGTTCAACCGGNCAAATATAGAACTTCTCAATACAAGTATCCACATAAGTGGCTTTCTGAGTTACTAGCTCAATCGAAAGAGGAGCATATTAGATAAGCATAACCGAATTAAGTTTAGAAAATCATCACTTTATAATAGTTAGAGATTGTTCGTGTAATGAAACCATTTAATGTATCGACCTCATCCATACCATAGAAAATATATCAACAGACTGGGTCTCCACCTCTAGGAATCTAATCCCCACTTCCGACATTCCGACTCCTTTTCCCCAGGTGGTCATGTAGTTGAGTTGTAGCTGCAATGGGACACATAGCCTGAGTGCTCTGATGAAATATGACTCTCCCAAGTCTAGGGCAATTTCTACCACTAGCCGACATGAAGTATCATCCTGCCCTGAGTCGTCCAAAATTTACAATCATTTTTGAGTCCTTTAATGAGTCTGGGGACTCGCCCTCTGGCTATACGAACCAACGTAGGAGTATGACGGGTTAACTTATCGAACCTAATGGCATATTCTGATACCGTCTTATGACCTGCCACAGCCGTGAATTCCACGCTGGGTAGACTTTTGTAGACTTCAAGTTGTTTGAATAACTCCTTTGGTACTGAGGTATAGGGTTATTAA
>ML289337.1:60026-102566 GCA_005239495.1 Nicotiana undulata
GGGATAAGTACAGACGTCTCCGTACCGATCCCTCAGAATCTACCAAGTTTGTCCGTGAGTTGTGAGACCTAAGCAACCTAGCTCTCTGATACCAACTTGTCACGACCTGAAATCCCACCTTTAGGCCGTGACTGCGTCTAACGTTGCACCCGCTAGACTAGCCAACGTACACAATTACATTAACATAGTAACACTAAAATAACAGAAATAACTAGAACATTTTATATTCCTCTTTAAGTGCGGAAGCAGATAAATTCTTAATTACATACAAATACCCATAACACGATTCGTTTACAATATCCCAGAATCTGGAGTCACTAACTCACGAACTTTCTATGAGATTACTAAATACAAGGTCTGAAGAAATAATACATAATTGTCTCAGAACTAAGAAAAACGAGACATAATGGAAAGATAAGGATGGAGGAGACGCCAAGGCCCACGAACGCCTGCAGTTCTACCTTGAAATATCCGGAGTGGACTGAAGGATGCCCCCTCAATCAGTGCCCACTGGGTCCGGATGCGCAGTCTGCACAACACAAAGAAGTGCAGGTGTAGCATCAGTACAACCGACCCCATGTACTGAGTAAGTGCCGAGCCTAACCTCGGCGAAGTAGTGACGAGGCTAGGACCAACAACAATATACACACCTGTGCAATTCTATATAATAACAGGAAAAACATTGACGGAAATAAACAAGTAAAAACAGATACGGGGAGAACATGCTGGGGATAAAAGGGGCAAAAAAAAATACTAGCACAGTAGAACAGGGTAATAACTGAAATGTAAAAGTAAAAGAAGGAATTTAACGTCTCAGAACAGATAATGAACAGCAAAAGGCACGGCATGTCCCCTCGTGCATAATCTCACAATCACTCGGCACGGAATGTCCCATCGTGCAATAAATAATACACAATCGGCACAGCATGTCCCCTCGTGCGATAAATAATAAACCTTCGACACAGAATGTCCCCTCGTGCAATAAATAATAAAAAATCGGTACGGCATGTCCCCTCGTGCGATAAATAATAAACACTCGGCACAAAATGTCCCCTCGTGCAATAAATAATAAAGGATCGGAACGACATGTCCCCTCGTGCGATAAATAATAAACACTCGGCACGGAATATCCCCCCGTGCAATAAATAATAAACAATCAGCACGGCATGTCCCCTCGTACGATAAATAATAAACACTCGGCAATAAAATGTCCCCTCGTGCAATAAATAATAAACAATCGGCACGGCATGTCCCCTCGTGCGATAAATAATATAAACACTCGGCACGGAATGTCCCCTCGTGCAATAAATAATAAACAATCGGCACGGCATGTCCCCTCGTGCGATAAATAATATAAAAACAACAATATAATGTGAAAACTAACAATAAAAATTCTCAAGCGTACAGAAATACTCAATAAAATTCTATCGTCCCGGCAAGGGACTCAGCTGTAACCAAACTCGCTCAGAAATATAATTTCAACAGTAAAAGTCTCAACTGAACAAATAATTCGATAACTTCCCACGTCATGGTACAACATCAATGTATCACTTCTAAATCACCAATTACTCATAGTACAGAGAATATTGAGAACACGGTATGATTCATCACAATTGACCCACGGGCATGCTTGACCACAACATCTAGGTACTCGTCACCTCACCTATACGTTGGACATGAATTACACATAGCAATTAAGACTATATACCTATTCCCTCAAGCTAAGGTTAGGTCAAACACTTACCTCGGCTCTAAAAATGCAAGTCAAGCCCCAATCACAGCCTTGCCTCTCGAATCCAACTCCGAAACGATAATATCTAGACATAATTGACTTATTAACATCAATAACTACTCAATAAACCAATTCCATAGCCTAATTATGCATTTCCTATCATTCTTCCAAAAATACCAAAATCCAACCTCGGGCCCGCTTTGTCCAAACTCGAGCGGACAAAAACCCGATCATCCATTCCCCCACGAGCCCAAATATATAATTTTTTTTGAAATCCGATCCCAAAATGAGGTTGAATTTCCCAAAATTCTCAAAACCCTAACTCTACCCAAAATCCTTAATTTCTACTTTGATTTCATGATTTTAGGCCTATATCCTAGGGTGAAATCTTGTAAAGAAGTTAAGGAGTAAAGAAAATGAGTTAGAAATCACTTACTAATGTTTTGGAGAAGAAAGAGTGTTTGAAAAATCGCCTCTTATGTTTTTAGGGCTTTGAAAAATAAAAATAACTGAAATTTCCGTCTATTTATTCCCCTCTCAGGTCCCCCACCGCGGTCAGCGAAAAATGGACCACGGCCGCGCTAGCAAGGACCAAGAAAAGCTGAAGCAAACCAAGAAAAATGACTGTAGTGACATGCTTTAGTATTTTGACCATAACTTTCTCTACAGATTTCCCAATTACAATACCCTTATCTTTCTAGAAACTAGAATCGAAGGGCTACAACTTTCGTTTTTGACTCATCTCACAATTCCTTGTAGATCAAAAGATATAAGCCTCCGAAGTCGGATCAGTGACCTAGCTCCTCCACTGCAGACCGCGAAGACCCCCTCAGGCCCCCCACCGCGGTCAGCGAAAAATGGACCGCGGACCGCGGTGGTGGGTTTAGAGAATTTACCCCTTGGACCTGCAACAACTATATTTTAGCCTAAGGACATCCCGGGACCCACCCGAGCCCTCGGAACTTCAAACCCAGCGTTCCAACAAGTCATAAATCATCCCACGAACTTATTCGAGTAATGAAACCACCAAAATAACATCAAAAATAATAATTAAACTTCAAAATCTATAGAATTTTCTCAATCTTCATAAACTATCAAATTTTCCATTTTTGATCTGAAACACGTCAAACCAAGTCCGTTTTACACCAAATTTTACATATAGCTCATATAACACATATTAAACATGTTCCGGGCTCCGGAACCATGATACGGGCCCGGTAACACAGGTTTCACATAAAAGTGTATTTTCAAAAGTCTTTATTATTTTAAAAATAATAATTTTCTTTAAAAATTCATTTCTCGGACTTGGGACCTCGGAATTTGATTCCGGGCATACGCCCAAGTCCCATATTTTCCTACAGACCCTCCGGGACCGTCAAATCCCGGGTCCGGGTCTGTTTACCAAAAATGTTGACCAAAGTCAACTTTAATCAATTAATTATTATAAATTTCAACTTTTCATCAAGTTTTCACATAAAAGCTTCCCGGCTACACGCCCGAGTTGTGAACGCATATCGAAGTGAGATTAACGGAGGCTTTCGGGGTCTCGGAACATAAATTTAGCTAAATTAACAAAAAATGACCTTTTGGGTCATCACACTAAACGGAAAAAACTCTTGTTTGGTTTGTTGCCCTCGAAAAGGTTAGTATACCTCTAACTCTTCTCTTTTGATCATCTTATTAGAATATTATGAATGTGCTTGTTGCCTTCTGTGAACTATAGTCGTATATGATGCTTATAACTAGTATAGAAATGTTATTTTCAGTTCATAATAAGATGTTGTCTACTTATGATCACTTGCCATGCCTCTAAGTCTTTAATTAATGTTGATAAAGATATTATGTGACTCATGATGACTTTCATTTTTGAGTCTAAACAATCTGCATTATTAAGGTGTAATGTGCCTTGAATGATTGCACATGTTTACCAAAACTTCATATTCATTGATGATTATGTTGTGATCTTACCTCTACATATTGTTTCTATGCATTCTGTTTGTCTTATGGTCGAGTATATTGTTTGATAATCCTAATTGAGATGAGCCTGAAAGTCAGAAGCTCATCTCATCCACCATTTAACTGAAGCATGAAACTGTTTAGATGTTTTCTTTTTCTATACCTGTATCTGCTAGCTCTGAAGGAAACTTCTGGGCTATCACTATGACATTCTCATGATTATATCTAATTATTGGTTGCATATGTTGAAATGGTCTTGTTGAGTTTAACTTTCCTTTTATGAATACCAATAACTCTACGTATATATTCTGTTAAGATTATGTTTTCTTCTTCTTCATAAAATAAGTCATAATCATGTTTGTTATAGTTAATTGGTAATTGTTGTTGAGCTGAACACACTACCTTATGTTTAGATAAAGCCTTCATTTACATGTTTAAGTCAAAATCTATTTGGTATAATACTGTCTTATCTTCAATCTCTTTTGTCACCATGCTGACTTTGTGAAGCTTACATGCAGTTATCATTAAGCATCTTCCATAAAAGTACGACCTAATCATTATATAACATGTAAAGCTCCCCTATATGTATAAGATCACAACCCCACTTGAAGTGTCTATGTATAACTGACTGAATATTGCTTGTATCCATGTTTATCTTCATGACTTCATGATTTCATGCTTTAGCTTTGAAACTATACACAACCCTCTCTTTCCTGCTAAGCTGAAACTTAATCTGATTCTTTAATCTTGCGATAAGATCTTTATTGCTACTGCCTAAATGTAATATTTTGCTTAAGATTAGTACTATTATGAGTGATTCTGTGAAGCATCATTAGGAAATCCACGTTGAATTTATAATCTCTAGTCTTACTAAGGATCCTGATTATGTTCTGATATTGTTGATAACACCAAAGAAGTTGTTTGGTGTGATTATTTGTTTAAATCCTTGTTGATGATTTCTAGGGAAGTACAAACAGTAGGGTCAGTCTATGAATGTGCTAATGGAAATACTTAAGCTAATAAACTCACAATTAGTTTGCCAAGGCATGAGTATTTGTATTTCTTGTGTTGTTGCATATATGAACTCGGTATTCTTTACCTTCTCTTTTAATGTGTTTTTCCCTAATGTTTAGACCTTTATACGTACGTTATAATTTTCATGTTTCTCTTATAATTTGCTCGAAAGGTAGACCCTCTGATTTACCTAACATGTGGATTGTTCATCTGGTGTTAGAAAATATAGGATTGCTTGTGTACTCCTATGTTATTCTGTTAAAAAGGAAAGTATACTTATGTGGTAGGGGATATTACAGCATTTGGTTTACACTGAAAGGGCCTCATCGGCATTTAAACCCATAGGAAAAAATAAGTCGTTATTGGTTAGGGGTATTTGGGAGTGGAGGTTGACTCTAGGTTGGGATGCTCTCCCTGGCACAAACATTGCCCTTGGCCTTGAGTCCCTGAGGTACTTTGTAGTGTCGGGGGATTCAAAGGGGGCATCGACCTTGAGTAGAACTCCCTCCTTATCCCCTTAATTCATTGACACTTTTGGTTCTTTAGGGAGTTTAGTGTTTAATGATACCCATTTGAACTTGAGAAGGTCAAATTGGGCAAAACCATTCTCTGACCGAGAGGTATTGAGTGGGTAATTGAGAGTTGATAGCATGATACACCCCGATCAACAAAACAAGCATTAAGGTTTTTATCCTATTAAGCAAACACCTAGGTAATGGTCATAGCCCTAGGATTTTTACAAACTTGAAAAACCAACAAAAACAGTTATCCTAGTTTTATTTCACAATTTCGCAATCTTAGCTTTAAAATATAAATAGAAACAGAATCAATTTGTGGAAGTGCAAATTAAGATAGTTCAAATTCACGCATTAGAAAATATACTCCTAACTCCCATCTAACTCCATGTGGATTCGATCCCGACTCTTTGTTGGGTTACTATAATTACAATCGACCGTTTCATACCTTGTTTTGAGTTGTGCATTGTGCACGATAAGGTCACTCCTCCTGTTGTAAGAGCATTGCCTTTGTTTTTTGTAATTCCAACTTTGCAATCAGTGCCTCCAGCTCTGTGTTGGAGGCTTGCAGGTATTCGTGGACCTGTTCTGATCCGCCTATCTAGGTTTCCCTGGATGGTGGTGTCTTGATCCATGATGTAGTCCATTGGGAGAAGGAGGCTTGCAATTCCTTCCCCTGGTGCCACTAGGGGGAAGAAGGGTAAGAAGTGGCTAATCTGGTCCATCAAAGCACTCAATTCGTTTGGTGTCATTGTTTGTTCGTTGAGTGCTACTTGGGCTTGTACCAAGGTGGTCAGCCAAAGTTGATGCCCATAGTTCAACATTGCATGGTTGAGCCCTGCAGTGGCTATTTTGGCTAGGAAGTGTGGATTCTATACCACTACAGTGATTGGTAGTGACCCTATTGAGAGGGTCAATGGAAAGGTTGCTCCCTGCAATGCCATTTCCATCCAAGAGGTAGGTAGATGGTCTGGTGGCAGTGGGGTTGTGGTCACCATTAGAGGAATTGGTTCCTCCTTTGGTTTCATGGTTTGGGGGGTGGTACTTTGCATGTTGTTCTGGTTCTGGCTGTTTTTCGTCGGAGTTGAGTGGTGTGGAAGAGTGATATATTTTACAGAGCATTTATGTATTAGTTCTTAAGCCTTCAATTGCCTTAGTTGGGTTTTGTGCCCAAGATTTCCCCATCATTACAAATCTTTTGGAGGCGTTGGGAACTGTCATGTCAACATGAGGGTCAAGGTGGGAGGGGAGAGATGAGTGAGGGCAGTTAGCGTGTAGCTATATTAGAGAGAGGAGCTCTCTTTCCCCTTCCTCAACTCTGAGGCTATAGCCTATGAATTTGACCCCCTTCTTGGACCCCATGAAATTACCCTTAGAGAAGGTGGTAGGTATCATTTTTGGGTTAGTAGCAGGTAAGTCAACTTACCTCTATTGGATGTTAATTCTTTCCTTTGTAGCACATGGTTTTCCAGAAAAGAGTGTGTTTGGTTTTGGTTTATGGGCTTCATGTGCTCATGATGGGGGTTGGGTTTGGGCACGTGTTCAGATTTTGGGCTAGTTGTTTTAATGTCAACAGGCCTTAAGGTTTGGTCAGTGTTCTTTTGACCATCCGATTGTAGACCCAATTTCGTTGGAACATATGTGCATGGGGTGTCGCAATTTTATTTTTATTGGACCTGGGCCTTTTGACCCGTTAGGGTTTCAGCTCTTCCATTCGTTACACCCAAGCCCCCAAGGATAGCGAGTTTACCTTCCGGTGGTGTTACAGTGTCGTTATCCCGTCCATATGCCTTCCTGCCTATGGGTTCTTCTTTTGGTGGTTGGTATGTTTTTGTTTTCCTTCTGGATCGTCTTGGGAACTCCACTGTGATCCAATCACTACCTCCCTTAACTTTTGGTTTCACCGCCGGGGATGATTCTAGCCTTCCTGTTTGTCCAGCATTCGTGTAGTTGCACATTTTCCCGTTGAGTGGCCTATCCTTCCTCACCCCTTACACAGTATGCCCTCTCCCTCGTATTCGATTTGTTTTCTATTCTCACCAATGACGACGGAGGTTCTAAGAGGGACATCTGCAAGAACTTGGATGCAGATCCTTGCATATCTACCTCTGAGAGTGGCTGATGTGTAGGTGTCAATCCTCAACAATTTCCCCACATTTATTCCTACTCGTTCTAGAATCTCCTTATCGTAGAATTCTGTGGGTAATTGGGGCAACCCCATCCATATGGCGGTGGATTGGATCTTAGACTTTTCCGGTACAAAATTGGGTTTCCAATTTCGTACTGAGAGAAAGTGGCCCATAACGAACCGTGGGCTTCCATGTAAGGCCTTTTCCTTATTGATATTTTCTTGAAACTTTACAATGAAAAAGTCCCAGCCAAAGTCAATGATCGTTAAGTGCTTACTGGGGTACCATAGTTGTTGTAGCTTAGGTTTGAGAAGTTGATGGGGAATTTTCTTCCCAAAAACCGTGATGATCACTGAGAATCTCCACGGATGGTAGATTCTCATTTTTTGGTTATGAGTTAGTAGGATTTCCTCCACATTATCATCTTTCAATGGGGCTTTCAGGGTTGCCTCCACTTGGTGGTAACTTGTGAGGTAGACACTTGACTTCGTCAAGTGGTTGTCTTCTAGAATTTCTTTGAAGGAGCTTCGATATCCATTGGAGCTACCGTGGATCGGGCGATTTACGTAGCGTTGAGGGAAGTGGGTCCTGAGAAGGAGGTGGGGTTTGGGCCATGTTAGGGGGTGGAATAATTGAATAGAGAAGTCAGAGTCGCTCTCTCATCTACCTCTGCACTGCTACATTCATGGTTAATGGTATGAAGAGGGTAAACAGTATTAGCCTTCACCACCTTTTTTCTTATTTCTTATTTTTCCCTTTCTTTTCCACCTATGATATTAAAAATGTTTAAGTCTTAGCGGATTGGTTCAGTTAATTATGTATTTTGATTTTGATTTAAACAAACACATTATGAATAAATAGTAATAAAGGGATTTCATATAATTATTCTCCCATCATCTTGTGTATTTGTTAGTGACCAGGTGCTAATTTTATTCTCACTTATCCGTTTTTTTTGTCTGTCTATCCGATTATTTGAATTGTGCAAACCACATGAAGAAATATACATTACCTATTGCAATTCCACTTTTACTTGAAAAAGACACTCTAGCTTGACGTCATCTGTTGCTAATGATATATTATACCTATACATACACGTTGTGTCCTAATCTCACCCCTCTTCTGTCGAATGCCACAATATGGTCAAGATACTTATCTAAATATATTTACTAAATATATTATCGTTGTCATTTCGTTACTTAAATCTAAAATTTAAGCATATTGACTTCCCATAAATAAAAAAATATTCAACTTGCGATGCATGAATTCATATTTATGTTTTATTTAATCATGATTAATTTAAGGCATCAACATAATTAGACCGCGACATTAATGACCATGAAATAATTATTGGTTCAAAAATTCAGCCTTTTTACAAGCATATAGTGAGAGATGATTGTGTAGTTTAATTTGATGGAACTTAATTATTGGTTCAAAATACGCATTAGTCTAAAGTATGTATGTTGTTTTCACAATATGCTACACAATCAATTTAGGTATGACTTAACTTATAGACACAATCTGTTACGATTTAATTTCTCCTATAGGTCGTGATGACACTCAATATTACCGCTAGGCAAGCCAATAGTGAACTAACTCTGTAATCTTTTCTTTTAGAAATATTGAAATAGTTAGTCTTTAGTCTATACATAAATCGGAAGTAAAAATTTAACAAAATAAGAGAGTAAACTTTTGAAAGCAAGAGAGACAAATAAAATAACCCAAAATTAAGTGTCTACTAGCATAAATCACCAAGACCTGGTGTCACAAGTGTATGGGTTACTAGTAGAATATACAAAAGAATACTACTCTACCGTCTGAAATGAAATAGACAGAACAATAAGCAAAAGAAAGACATTGGTTGCTGCAGAACAGCTCGGAAGGCAGCTCACCCTGAAGTCTCGGAGTGGTAATTAAGTGTGCACGTCGGACTGATATACAAATGCACCTGCCTCAGATCATGCATTAAGTGAAGTGTAGCGTGAGTACATAAACAACATGTACCTAGTAAGTATCTAGTCTAACCTCAAAGAAGTAGTGACGAGGGGTCGACTTCAAAACTTACTATGGGCCAACAATAAAAATATATATATATGAATATCTAATTAAACATGTGATATATAATTGACAATAGAACTCATAAGCAAGGATTAAATAAGCAATCCTTTCACCTTTAGTAAGTAGCAAGTCTATTTCCCGCATTTAACAATTTAACCTCTCAAGCCAATAAAGCAATATCAAATATATGTGGGCTTCCAGTATTTTCAGGCACGAATTATGCCGAGGACGTACGACCTGAACCAAAAATACATATACATATATCGTGTGCATTGTCGAGGGTCGAACGTCAAAAACCATAGATGCAACTATTAACCTGCCGAGGCGAACGACCCGCTCCCATGAGAGTAGTGGAACTTTACCCGGCTCGCGGAATATACTTGCGACGTGGTTGAACATAGATTTCTTAAGTTATCATAATATTCCTCAGTTCTTTCCAAAACAAGAAATTCAACTAGAAACTTTTAACATCTTGAAATCCTCAATCTCAACTCTATTCAAGGCAATTAGTAAGCATAATTAAATAATGGGGTCATAAAGCATAGTGTAAACTTAGAACTACCTGGATATAAGAATAATTAGTAGCTACGTACGGACCCTCATCACCTAGTGCGTACGTAGCCTCCACAAATAGAAGCACATATTAATTAAATTCACATATGGGGTTAATTCCCTCTTACAAAGTTAGAAAAGAGACTTACTTCGTCTCAAAGCTTACTTTTCGGCCTCAAATTCACTCTAAAATCTCAACTCGGTGATGAACAATCCAAAACTAGTCAAATGGTATATAAATTAATCAATATCAAAAGTTCACATTCCAACTATTAAAGTGATTACCCGACCCCGAATGTAGGATTCCAAAATTTCACCCTCGGGCCCACGTGCCCGGATTCCAATTTTTTTTGAAGAAAGTTGTTACCCATAACCTCATGAACTCAAATATATAATTTTCACTAAATTCCATAAAAAACTTAGTGGTTAAATCCCATTTTTATCAAAAACCTAGGTTTTCACCTAAACCCCATGATTTTACCAATTTGCATATTATAATCTACCCATAAACTATGTATTTAACTCACATTGTGTAGAAATTACTTACCTCAATGTGCTAGGTGAAAACCCCTCTCCAAGAGCTCCAAAATCGCTCAAGAGATGAAAGAAAATGAGCCAAAATAGCGTAAGTCTCGTTTTTAAAAGGTGATTCTGCCTAGGGGTCCTTATACGTGATCGTGACCAAGCTCTCGCAATCGCGATGGCTAAACTGAGGAGCCTAGGAAAAAGGCTCTACGCGAACGTGAGAGGACCTATGCGACTGCGATGCACTAGGCCGCGTACTCCTCGCGAATGAAGGGCCCAACACGCAAACGCGTAAGTCAACTTGGTTTCCCAGGCCCAGGCTTCTAGGCGAATGCAGCCTGCCCAACGCGAAGGCCAAAGGGCCCAGGCCTCCGCAAATGCGTCCCTGCATATGCGAACGCGAAGGGAAAAATTCTACAATCCCCTAATCTTTCACCCCGAACGCAAGGGTCTATCCGCGTTCACAAAGAAGGAAGCCAGAACAGAAAACTGGTGTTTTCAACTTAACTTCGGGAGGTACGAAACACACCCGAGCCCCTTGATACCCCGTCCAACTAAACCAACAAGTCTATAAATATAATATGGACTTGCTGGAACTCTTGAAATGCATAAAACAACAACAAAACCAATAATCACACCCCAAAACCAAATTGAATCAAAATATGAACTTCAAGTTTCCAAATCGCTCCGAACGCGCCGAATCATACTTAGACTACTCAGAATTACACCAAATTTTGCGTGCAATTCTTAAATAACCACACGAAATTATTCCCAGTCTCGAGATCCCATTTGGACATCGATATCACAAAAACCTACTCCAACCCAAATTTAAAGAACTTCAAAAACCTTCAAAGAACTAACTTTGAATATTAGGCGCCGAAACGCCCCTGGGTCATCCAAACCCCAATCGGAGCATACGCCCAAGTCCAAAATCATTATACAAACCTATTGGAACCGTCAAATCCCGATTCCGAAACCGTTTACTCAAAACGTTGATCGAAGTCAAACTTAGCCTTTTAAGGCCAACTTATGACTTATCGGGTTAGTTGGTTCGGGTCCGGAGAGAATTCGGAGTGAGTTGAGACACTTAGTCTCTTAATTGAAAGCTTAAGTTGGAAAAATCGATCGGATGTCGACTTATATGTCAACGACTTCGGATTTGAATTTTGATGGTTTCATTAGCTCCGTTGGGTGATTCTGGACTTAGGAGCGTGTCCGGATTTTGATTTGGAGGTCCGTGGTAGAATTAGGCTTGAAATGGCGAATGTTGGAATTTTAGAAAGTTTGACCGAGAGTGGACTAATATCGGGTTCGGATTGGATTTCTTGAAGTTGGAGTAGGTGCGTGGTGTCATTTATGACTTGTGTGCAAACTTTGAGGTCAATCGAACGTGATTTGGTAGGTTTCTGTGTCGTTTGTGGAATTTGGAAATTTCAAAGTTCATTAGGCTTGAATCTGTGTGTATTTTGTGTTTTGATGTTGTTTGAGGTGATTTGAGGGTGCGCCTAAGTTCGTATTGGGATATAAGACTTGTTGGTATGTTTAGTTGAGGTCCCGGGGTCCTTGAGTTAGTTTCGAGTCGTTAACGGATCATTTTTGGACTTACATTGATAGTTAAAGACGGTTGGCGTGTTTCTTCTGGTTTCCTCTTACGTGTTCACGAGAGGGGTCTCGCGTGAAGGGTGTCTGTGAGATGAGGAATTTTGTTCTTCGCGTTCGTGAAGAAGAGGACGCGAATGCGAAGGTGTGGACTGAGAGTGCATCGCGAATACGAGAGAGGTGTTGTGTTTGAGAAGAGGAGTTGAGGCAGCTAGGGACCCCAGCCTTTTGGTCTATGCGAATCACCATGGAAGTGGGAGCGGATCACCATGGATTTCGTAGTGGGGTCCCACAGACTTAGAGGAATCTTGATGCTATTAGGGCGATTGTGAATCGGCTGACCAAGTCCGTGCACTTCACTCTAGTGGGCACTACTTATTCTTCAGAGCGACTGGCTGAGATTTACATCATAGAGATTGTTCGCCTTCATGGTGTGCCGGTTTCCATTATTTCAGATAGAGGCACGCAGTTCACATCTCAGTTTTGGAGAGCCGTGCAGGGAGAGTTGGGCACTCAGGTGGAATTGAGTTCAACATTTCACCCTCAGAAGAAAGGGCAGTCCGAGCACACTATTCAGATATGGGAGGATATGTGACATGCGCGTGTCATTGATTTTGGGGGTTCATGGGTCCAGTTTCTGCCCCTCACGGAGTTTGCTTACAACAACAGTTATCATTCGAGCATCCAAATGGACCTGTAGGAGGCTTTGTATGGGAGGCGGTGTAGATCTCCTGTAGGTTGGTTTGAGCCCGGGCTAGGCTTTTGGGTACAAACTTGGTTCAGGATGCATTGGACAAGGTTAAATTGATTCAGGAGAGGCTTCGCACGACGTAGTCTAGAAAGAAGAGTTATGCCGACAGGAAGGTTTGTGATGTGTGTTCCATGACTGGGGAGAAGGTTCTGCTGAAGGTTTCACCCATGAAGGGTGCTATGCGGTTCGGGAAGAAGGGCAAGTTGAGCCCTCGGTTCATTGGGTCGTTTGAGGAACTTTAGAAGATTGGGATGGTGGCTTACAAGCTTGCCTTGCCACCTAGCTTATCGAGTGTGCATCCAGTATTTCATGTTTCTATTCTCCAAAAGTATGTTGGCGACACGTCTAATGTTTTGGATTTCAGCACGGTTCAGTTGGATGGTGATTTGACTTACGATGTGGACTCGGTGGCTATTCTAGGTCGGCAGGTCCGGAAGTTGAGGTCGAAGGATATAGCTTCAGTAAAGGTGCAATGGAGAGGTCAGCCGATTGAGGAGGCTACTTGGGAGATCGAGTGAGAGATGCAGAGCAGATATCCACACCTATTTGAGACTCTAGGAATGTTTCTAGGTCCATTCGAGGACGAACGTTTGTTTAAGAACGGGAGGATGTAACGACCCGGCCGGTCGTTTCGAGAGTTGTAGCCCCATTCCCCTTTTTCTGCTCATTTTTGTAATCTACTGTTGTTTTATGACTTATCAGGTTAGTTGGTTCGGGTCTGGAGAGAATTCAGAGTGAGTTGAGATACTTAGTCTCTTAATTGAAAGCTTAAGTTGGAAAAGTCGACCAGATGTCGGCTTAAGTGCAAACGATCTCATATTTGAATTTTGATGGTTGTTTATACCCTTTTTTTTCTCAAATTATTCTTAATTTGCATATGTATCTTCAAAATCAGGTTTTCATGACAACTGGTATTTTTATATAATTTTACCATATTTTTTATTAATTTATTTTAATTTATCCAGTAATTTTATCTCTAATAATCAATTACAAACTGCATTACAAATGATTTAAAAGCATTCCTTAACTTAAAATATAATTTTTGGTCCTATTAAGACCAAATCATTTCACAATTAGCCAAATTGGCACTATTTGGCTATAATTGCAATAACTTTGCAGTTATAGTCTAATCAAATGTTTTATGCTATTTTTACTCAATAATTAGTCATTCATGTTTTTAAATACTAATTAATAATTTTAATTTAATCTATTAAGCATCAATTTTATTTTTTATATAATTATTAGCTGTTTTTATAAATTATTTTATCTATTTTAATTGGGTATTTAATAAGTAGCCACTTTTATTTTTAAATCCTAGCCTAATTAAATCCGGACCCCTACCCATTTAATTAGCCCAAATACCATGCCCAAACCTTAAAGCCACCGAACTCAATCCCCTTTTTAATCTGGACCGTTGATCATTTTTTATCAATGGACCAGATTAATTCTTACCATAATTAATTCCTAAAGACTATCCCCCCCCCCCCCCCCCCCCNCGCCGGAAACCATGGAGGTTTCACCTCTCACCAGCCTTATGGCTCCTCCCTTTGCATTTGTGTCACCGGTTGAGGTTCTCAAGTGACCCAGAGGCGGTTCGCCCCCATCTCCGGTCGCATGCCATCTTTCCGGCCGTCTATGGCCGTTCAAGTAAGATCTATCACCCTCCAGTTGAAACCCAGCAAGATTTTGAGTTTTCTTCTTCTTCTCTGAGGTTTTCTCTGGAAACCCTAATCTTAAAACCCTCCGATCTTTCTAGATCTGTAACAGATCTATGGATATTTTGAGGTTTTATATGTTTTCTTCAAAAAATCTCATGTTTTAAGAACGATTTCTTCATCTTTAAAAAAATTAGGGCTTCTTAACCCCTTTCAAAACGCTTTCTCTTCTGATTTTTAGTACTAATCTACGATTCTCGGTATGTTTTAAAGGTTTGTTTAAGTCTTCTCTTTTTACCCGAGTTATCCTGTTAAAAACCCCAATTTTTAGGTTTCTGAGTTCGTCTTGGTTGCTATATTTAATTAATCTGTATGTTTCTCATGCACATCCTATGATTCTATGATTTTTACTTTATGTTTGCTTGTTAGGGTTTCTGGGTTCGATTATTTCTGCCTATATCATGTCTATGCTCTATACGAAACCCTAACTCCTATGTGATACTAGTCTTCTTATGGTTCTGATTCTTGTCTATTACCTGCTTATTTTCATAATGATATGGTAAATCATTGCTTTCCTTTCTATTTGTGAATCCCTGAATTTTCATGACTAATACTTCACTGGTCTTGCGTGATGTGTTTTACTGACTTCGAGTATCTTCTTTAAAACTATGATATTTTTTGAGTGATACTGATTGCCCAGTTTTAAAATTGTTTCCTTACATGTCTGGTGTTTTCCTTGATTAGTATTGATTCCCAGTAATTTTAATCTCATTTGAGATTCTCTTGACCAATTTCCAGAATTAAATTGTACTCTGCCTTATTTTATGTGTATAAATATGCTGTCAAATATTTCTTATATACTTTCCTTACTTGATATACTATGTATTTAGTCCTAATTATATGCCATATACCTTTACTACTCCTATTAGGATAAGAATCAGTTTTCAATTGAGTTTTTTCCTTATTTAACACAGCTTGTGTCCGTTTGGACTATGACTCCGTAATTAAAGGGAGTCCGGGTCTTAATTGATTCTGATTGGGATTATTCCTATAACTGTGTTAAATTAGTACTCCTTAACTTATTCTTCATTCTACACTTGTTCTCTACCTTAACTTGTATGTTTTCAGTTTAGCTTAAAGCCCCCAAAATATATGTTTCTATTTGTATTTCAATTCCTTTTGTTTCTACTATGCTTTTACTTGTGGTTCTGTTGTCTACCTTGAAATTAGCATGCCTACTTGGTATTTTACCAATGTGATTATCCTTTCCCTTCAGTTTCAGCATGTCTACTGCTTTCTTATATGTTCCGCTATGACTTAGCACACTACAAGCATGCACTATATGTCACTTGGTTACTATGTGATCCTGGACACATGCTATACTCATGAGTCCTCCTCCCTGAACCTGTATGTGACTTTGTTTGTTATATGTTATCCCCTCTTTAGCACTCCCTCAATCTGGTTTTGTTAAGTTCCTCGCATGAACCCCTTTGTGAAAAATTATTTCTGTGATTGCTTAGGTTCTATACAAGTCTGTGATATTTTAGTACTTCTCTGATGTTAGCTTGTGTACAAATTTGTTTCTATGAATGGCCTATTTGTCCCCAATCCCTGCTTACTTGTTTGTGGTTGTTCCCCTGTACTTTGTGTACTATTTGGTGCTGGTTGGTTATTCTGATTGCTCTCTTCCCTTTTCCTTTCAAAACTATTTTCCTAAGACACTCTCTTACTGTTATGCAAACCTATTCCAAATAAACTATTTTTAGAAAATGTTCTTTCAACTCAACTCTTTCAAAACTATGTCAAGCACTCTCACATATACTCTTAGCAATCTAGGTTATGCCTCTTTAGTGTGTGACTGCTTTGGGATCCCTATGAGATCCCACTGAACTCTGACACATTAGAGCTGGCCTTTCCACACTACACTTACTCAACATAGTTATGAAAATTCAGGTGTGAGCACTGCCCGGGATCCCTTGAGATCCTTAGGGAACTCTGACACACCTGGATTTGTATGAAAGGATGTGAATTAATGGCACTTGAAGCATTCTGGAGATTTTGGGCCTATCCGTAGGCTCCCTATAGTATAACTTCTTCTTTTCTTATTTCAATTATGTAATTTGTGCGAATGGTTTGTAATAATTATTGTAAACAACTCTTTGGGGATGGATCGTGAAAAGGGAGGGGTAACAATGCATGCTTTAGCTATAAAAGGGGTAGATACCATGTTATTAGGCCTTATTTCCCTATCTGCGCAATAGAAATCATGCTTAGGACTCATTTCATGCATTAGATCATGTCCCCTAAGACTTACACTTATTGTTTCCAGCATGTCCATCTCACTATCATATCACTTAGAAAACCCCTACTGATAAAATGGTATTTTCTGCCAATCATGTTCTATGCTGCCATATACATCTAGAGATCCTGTTTTAGGCTAAACAACATTAATGAACGTGTTATTTTGCATCTCCTGAAACTGTGTTTAAACATTGCAATATTGTACACTTAGAGATCCTGTTTTAGGATAAAACAACACTAATAAACAGGTCGTCTCCAAATCCTCTGCATTCTCTGAAAGCATGTTTAAACTATGTACACTTATGCATTTAGAGATCCTGCTTAGGTTCTGCATACACATCAATCTGCATCTCTGTGCATTAGATACCCTGTCCTTAGGATTCCACTTTTAATACACCTAGTCTAATTATTGATGCATGAAAAGGAGTAAACAATAACTTCACTCAGTCCTTTGCAAATAACTGGTAATGAGTTTGTATTCTGAACACCTAGAACAGCATGCTTAGGTGATACAATGTCAAATAGATCTCCTCTAAATAATTTTGGCAATTGGTATACTGTCTCACACCTAGGCAAGCCTTAGGTGACTAATGTGTTTAAAACGGGAAATCTGCTTCCCTGTATATGTCGCCTAATGCTTAATGTCGGTTAAACACAATCATAAAGACAGTTCTGGTTTTATTTATTTATAGTTGATTGCCTAAGGCTTGCCTAGGTGTGTAGCAATTATTCAGAGCAGATAACAACTTCAGGTTGTCATACCTAATATCATGCAGTTTTAGGTGTTGCCAATATTAAGAGACTGATTACTGGTTTGTTAGAACATGGTAAAAACAATTTTAGGTCTTTTCATGCATCAGTAATTAACCTGGGCGCAGAATGAGGTTCTAAAACATGATATTTAATATGTACATATAGAGATGCAGAAAGTTTGTATGCAGAACTCCTAGGCAGGATTTTCTAAGTGCATGAAGTTACCTTATTTGAACATACTTTCAAGAGATGCAACAGGAATGACTTGTTTAGTGGCGTATTGTTATCCTAGGCAGGATTTCTAAGTGTATCACAATATTACCACATTATTAGACCTGGTTTACATGAATAGAAGGTTTGTATTAACGTTTATCCTAGAACAGGATTTTTTTTCTAAGTGTACATGATAGTGTGCCGGTTATTAGCATGTTTCTAACACAAAATTTTCTAAATGATAGGATGATGCATATGCTAAAAAGAAAACAGTATACATGGTCCTAAGATGACATGAATTCTGGTGCATGTATACATAACAGGATTTCTATTGCGCAGGTAGCAAGTAAAGCCTAAAACATGATCTCTACCCTTTAATAAACTATAGCATGCATATCGCCCTTCCCTTTTCATTATCCAGCTCCAGAGTTATTTACAAATATTATTACAGGCTATTGAATAGGAATTACATAACTAAAATAAGAAAACAAGAAGTTAACTATAGGGAGCCTTCATAATAGGCTCAAGTCTCCAGGTCCTCAATGCCAAGTCTTGTTTCACAACCTTTCTCATAATTCGTGTGTGTCAGAGTTCCCTAAGGACCTCAAAGGATCCCGGGCAGTGCTCACACCCAGATTTCATAGCCAAGGTAGAGTAAGTGCAGTGTGGAAAGGCCAGCTCTTGTGTGTCAAAGTTCAGAGGGAGATCAAGGGTCCCAAGGCAATGCTCACACAGAAGGGGAAGAACCTAAGGGGTCTAAGAATATAGTGAAAGTGCTTGATATAGTTTGAAAAGGTTTAAGTAGGAAAATAAGTTGAAAAAGAGACTTGTTTGAAATAGTTTTTGTAAAACAACAGGGAAGTTATTCAGTAACAAGCAACATACCATAATTAGAATCAGAACAGGTTCAACATCACACCAAGAGTCAGGAACTAAACAAGTTCAGCAACCACAAACAGGGTAATAGGAATTGGGGACACGTATAGAGCACATAAGGGTATGCATACAGTAGGCAGAGTCACACATAGGTTCAGAATCAGAAAAATCCTAAGGGGACTCAGGGGATTAAGGTAGCATGTATTTCAAGCTTACACAGAACCAAGCACAAGTTGTTTGCCACAGAAGGTTCAAGTCAATAATCAGAGAAACATAATTGAAGTCAGCGATAACATTTCATAAACATGTTGAGTCTAAGGGAGAGGGGTACATAACTTGGCTGATAATTCAGGGAAATAGACATATTAGTTGCAAGTTGAACAACAGAACCATAAGTAAAAACAAACTAGAAACAAGATGAATTGAAGTAACAGAAGAAACATGTTGTTTTTGGGACTTGAATTTAAATCAGGACATACCAGTATAGAAGACAGTAAACACAGAATGAAGAGCAAGTGAATAGAGTAGTTAGCCTTGGCTTGCAGCCGGCTGACTTAGAACAGTAGTAAGCAACCAAATAAAAGAGAGAGCAGAAGATAGTTTTGATTATGAAAGAGAGAGTTTTTTTAACAAATTTTTCATGTCCTTGTGCTAATGAAAGACTAAAGTACTTATAGTTTTAAAACAGGCAGAAGAATAAGGTAAAAATAATAGTTCAGCAGTAATTATAGAAATATACCAATTAGTATCAGATCAGTTGCGAGGACTTCCTTTAATCAAGGAGTTAAGATTCAAATGGTAATAAGCAGTGCTAAATAAGGAATGAAACCATATGAGGCTGAATTAACATATAAGGAAACAGTTTTAGCATAGCACAAGTATACAACATGTAATAGAGGCTAGGTTCAACAGATTCTAATTAAGAAAAATACTTAAGAATCAGTTGACAGCATAATCAACCATAAAATAAGGCAAAAGAATATTTTAAAGATTGAAATCAGTTGAGAACAGAGGATACCAATCACAGAGAATCAAAGATTCCGCTAGAAGGTAATATTAACCAAAGAAAAGTACTACAATTGAACGGAGCAAACATAGCATAAGCAAGAATAAGCAAAGTAGGGTAAAAAATCACACAAAATCAGGGATTCGCATAGAACATAGTAAAATGACTAAAAGAAATAACAGAATAAACATGATACGAGCAGAGGAAACAAAGATTAGAACCCTAATGAACAAAACATAGTAAAGTTATATAAAAACTTATAACGTTCGTGGGAAACAGGCATTCATACAAATTAAACGAGCATATCATCAAGGACAGACTCAAAATCCAGGATAAGACCAAGAAACTTAGGATTTTAACATAATAAGTCAGACAAAAGGAAAAAAACTTAAATAAACGTTTAAACATAGTTAAAATCATAGAACAACAATTAAAATCAGAAGAAGAATCATTTTGAAAAGGTGTCAAGAAACCCTAGTTGAAGATGAAGAGTTATTTTAGGGAAATCGAAAAAACCTTTGGAAAAAAAATCAACGAACTCATAATATACATAGATCTAAAACAGATCTAAAATAAACTGGAAAATCTTAGGAGTTAGGGTTTCAGAGAACCCAGAGAAAACAAGAAACCTTAAAAATGTCACCGGCTTTAGCCGGAGAAGTCATCGATCTTACTCAAACAGCCGGAGGTAGCCAGAAAATGGCATGAGGGACCATGGGTAGGAGTTGAACAACTCCAGGTTCACCTAAGGCCTCATGGTATCATCATACCAGCATGGGGTGAAGCAGGGGCCAGGAAATGATGAGAGGACATAACTTCCGGCAAGGGAGGTGGCCGGAGGAGATGAACAGACTCCACCGGAGAGGAGGAGACGAGAAGGTTCTAGAGAGAACCAGAGAGAACTAGAGAGATTGTGAGAAAAGTGAGACCGGGCAAATGAGGATGGGAGGGGGGGTAGTCTTTAGGGTTAAATTAGGAAGGGGCGATTTTGGGCCGTTGATCAAAATTGATCAACGGCTAAGATTTAATCAAACGTTGGGTCGTGTGGGTTTTAGAGATTGGGCTTGGGTATTGGGTTGTGTAATGTTTTAATTGGGGTTGGAATTAGACCAAATTAGGTTATAATTTAAATAAAAGGCTAATTGTTAAATACCCAATTAAATAGGTAAATAATTAATAAAAAATAGCTAATAATTAGATAAAATGAAATTGAGGCTAAATAGGTGAAATTAAGGTAATTAACTAGTATAAAAGATATAAAATGACTAGTTGCTGAATTAAAATAGCATAAAATGTACAATTAGGCCATATTTGCAAAATTATTGTAATATGGCCAAATAATGCCAAATTGGCTAACTTGTAAAATAATTAAATCCTAATAGGACTAAAAGTGATATATTGAGTTAGGAAATATTTTAAAATTATTTGTAATGTAATTTATGAATAAATATTGGATACAAAGTACTGAATAATTTAGAAAATAAGTTGATAATAATATGAAATATTATGGAAAAATACCAATTATTATAAAAAGTGATTTTGAGAGTATATATGAAAATTTTAAAATAATTTGAGGAAAAATTGGGTATCAACACTTAACAAGTTTAAAAAATCAGTAGGCAAATTGATTAGGACCCCTTTCTGAATTATAGAACAATCTGTATTCTGAGCTCATTTAGATACCATGTCTTAGGACTCTGAATTTGAATACTGCCTTTAACTGTGTATGAGTCGTGCTGCCTATTTGCATTACTTGTGGAGGTATACTTGGGCCTTTTCTCTGTTGTCTTTGTGTTTCCTCCCTAATTGCAGTCCTCTATGTTCTTATTTGTCGCCTTAGTATTTTGCCTTTAAACCTGAGGGTATTCCTAGAACCTCCCTTATAGGTAGAGTCCTAAACTCCTCCAAGACTATTAGGAAGGGACGGGTAACAACATGCAATAGCGTTCGTTGACCAACACTCGCTTTAATTACCTCTACGGGGTGGGAAGGGTAGATATGGATATGATGACCAGTGCGCTAATACCACGTGTAACCCCTCTTTGAGGAGTGACATACCGGGTATTGCATTGATGTGATCCATATGACAAACAACCTAGGACATCCTTACCCCCATATGCATGTTTAGATTATAACTCTTTCAAAAACTTTTACTTAGTTATTAAATATTTTCAAACTTAGTAACACGTGTATGCTTAGACTGCGAACCTTTCAAAACTATTTACTTTCCTTTAACATTAATTGCCTATTTACTACTTGTACAAATTCACAAAGTTGTTTGGCTGGGAACCACAGTTGTGGATTTTGAGGGGTGCCTAAAACCTTCCCCTTAGAATAATTTCAAGCCCTTACCCTATCTCTGGTTATCAAATCAATGTCTGTAAATAACTCAAATATATGCCCTAACGCACCTTAAAATCGTTAGGTGGCGACTCTTCAAAATCTTGCATACCCCTTTCTCAAAAGGAAACGAGCTGTCCCAATAATGTCAAGAACCCTTGACCGGCCCGAGAGGAGTTGGAAAAGAGGGGGCGCGACAACATGGCGACTCTATTGGGGATATCTAGGCTTTTACCATTTCAAATTTCTTTGTGAATTTGTACCTCTTCTCATTCCCTTATGTGCAATTAATTGTCTATTTCTTTTAAGCATTTAATTTTCTTCAAAAAGCAAAACTGACACGTTTTCTTGTTTCCTTTTGTAATCGCTTTTTAAATTATAACTGTTGTATTTACCGCTTTCATAACGTGCAAATACATGACTACATGCCTTTACTATTTATTTATTGCATAAACATGCTCAACGTTATACTCCACTCGTGCCAAAACAAATCCTATAGCAACGCTTGATGAGTGGTTGCACCCTTCCTATTTTTATCACCCCTAAATTCTGAAAGGCTTATTTGCAGTAAAACTAGTCGATCAGCGGTGCAATCGACGGTTCCGTTCCTTTCCCCCTTGAGTTGTCCTTTCAAGGGTACCAGTCTAATACCCCATAGAAACCTTACTCCGTTATAATGTTTCATGCATCATGGTCAAACCTAGCTAGGCTAATGTGTTGTCTGCACAATGGCCTTTAGGATAGCCTTGTCCAAAGTTCATCGGGTTTTCACAATCCCAACGGACGACATCACGTTCTGTGCATTTATTTGGAGAATTGAATGCTCTTATGCTAATCATTGATGTTAAATAGGGTAAGGGCCTAATCCTGTTTACCTTGCAGAAATATGAGGCACGAGGTCCCCAAATTCGGCATGGTTACCAACATCCACCCAAAGCTTCTGAACTGGTGGGGAGACCTTCATTCTAGCGATAAGACACTCGTCAAGAAATACTTGGGTAATCCACCGTCCCTCCTAGACATCCAGCCTAACAACATGATGATAGAGGCTGCCACTTTATTCTGGGATAGTGAAAGAGTGGCCACTTTATTTGGGACATTGAAATGACACCGTTGCTAGAGGAAATAGGAGGACTGGCAGGATTAGTTTGGGAAACTCCTGGGCTGCTAATGCCTGAAAACCGCACAGGCAAGGGTTTCTTAAAAATGATGGGCTTAAAAAAGAACGCAAAGTTAGGGTGTCTGAAGGAGTCGTACATCCCTTTCGACTACTTGTATGAAAGATACGGTGACAGCAAATCATACCGTACCTTCCATGACGAATTCACTATCACATCCTTGGGACACATTCATCGTAGGGTGTTTGTCTTCATGGTTTGCTTCCTGGGTCTGGTCGTATTTCCGACAAAGAAAGAGAGAATCCACACTAGGTTGGCTATGGTAACCAAGACCCTAATGGAGGGAATCGGTGGGCTGACTTTCAGCATCGTTCCTATGATCATCTCAGACATCTACCGAGCCTTAGAAAAGTGTCAAAGAGGAGCTAAGCACTTCGAAGGCTGCAACCTATTACTACAACTCTGGCTTTTAGAACATCTTCAAAAGGGCCAGTACCGACAAGAGTTTTCGCGAAGGGCGTGGAATGACCACATCGCTTTCCATCACCCAAAGCGAATGACTTATATTCCTGACAGGTTTGCTCAGCCTGAGAATGCCAAAGAATGGGTGGAGTTCTTCGATAATCTAACTGAGGAACAAGTTCAATGGATGTTCGAATGGTTCCCACCAGAAGAATTCATTGTCCGGTCCAGGGATGCACCGTTCTTGATACTAATTGGTCTGAAAGGAACATATCCTTACGTACCTCTCTGGGGTTATGAGACAAGAAGGCAGAAAGCAAATCATACCAAGGGTCGACAAGATGAGCCATTTCCGAGCCGACTTTCAGGGTGATGATACTCCTCACAAGTGCCAAGCCTAACACATGTGGCACTGTAAGATCATAATGGAAAAAGACACAATCGAACCAGACAGATATCACGCAGGTTGTACACCTTTCTACTCAGGGTGGTTGGAAGACAACTGGGATGGTCTAGGCATCCCGGGGTTCATCCAAGGCCACAGGATCATAGACGAAAAGGCCGAGGCTCAGGTCAAGTACAATCAATTGCACAAGAGGATCCGTGAATGCAAGAACGAGCACCGCGAGATACACGAGTCCAACAAGAAGTTGATTGAAGAATGAAAAGACATGGCCGTCAGTACTAATAGAAAGATGGGATACTTGGAATGAGGCATAATCGAGCTGGAGGGTAAGTTCATCAAGAGGGTTGAAGACTGTCAAAAGGCTGAGGGGAACGAAGGTGGACATCTAGTAGCCAGAGCATATCTACTGCTAGATAGGATTTCCTTTTTTGTTTTATCAATGTAATGAGGCCCATGGCCATTAGTAACTTTTTTTCCTGCTTATTTAGTGTCATTTTAGATTCGTCTATTTTTACATTAATGAAATGAGGCATTTTGGAATTTCAGTTCTCCAAATTTATTTGTCGCTAAGCCTACATCGGGCACAACGAGGCTCCCCAAATTAGGACACGCTCTATATTCTCGCACTATGTGTTTAAATATCGCAATACTTTTTCATAATCCTCACTAACTTGGCTACCTTTTGTTTTTGTTTTTGTTTTCTTTCTTTTTATTATTCCCCTCCCCAAAGGTTAGTTCGTGCACTCTGGCCTCATCATCCTACCTCACAATATCCAGGGGCCCTCCACCCTCTCCTCCTCCTAGTCCTCCCAAAGGCAAAAACAAAGGCAAAAAGAAAATGGAAGATTCAAGCAACATCAGGAAAGAGAACACAGTTGAACGGGTAGAGGCCACTGACGGCCAGGGTATTCGGGTTCAGAATGAGACTATGTCATAGCTAGAACAGAAGTTGTTGAAATTCTAGGAAGAACTTGATCAAGTTCGAAATCTATCATTCACTCAGTGTCGCAGACGTCAACCTCCCCAACACCCAAAATCCTATACCTCCTCAAAACACCCCGAAACGACAAAATCATCCCACAATCCATCATCACACCACCCCACCAAAAAATCAAACCCTTCCAACGCAATGAAATACCTACCATACTCCAATAAAAACACTCTGTTACTCATCCCAGAACCACAAAATTCCACAAATGACCACCTCTACACCCATGCACCAGGCCATCACAACAACCCCATCTACGTGGAAACTATGCCGCATTCCACTCAGCCCATTTCATACACACCTGAGTCTGGTGAAAAGGATTTGTTCATTAGGAATTTGGCTGAGGAACTTAAGAAGCTGACCAGCCGGGTTCAAGGCGTTGAGGGAAGCAAAGGAGTCGAGGGGCTGAACTATGAAGACCTCTGCATACAGCCCGATGTCGAACTGCCCGAGGGGTACAAACCTCTAAAGTTTGAAATGTTCGATGGTACAGGTGATCCAAGGGTCCATTTGAGGACCTACTATGATAAGCTGGTTGGAGTAGGGAAAGATGAAAAGATCTGCATGAAGTTGTTCATGAGGAGCTTAACAGGAGATGCTCTGTCTTGGTATATCAGCCAAGACCCCAGTAAATGGTCGAATTGGATAAGCATGGCGTCCGACTTTATGGACCGATTTAGGTTTAACACAGAGAATGCACCGGATGTGTTCTACATCCAGAATCTGAAGAAGAAGCCTACGGAGACTTTTCGCGAGTATGCTACTCGCTGGAGATCTGAAGCTGCTAAGGTCAGGACCGCCTTAGACGAAGAACAGATGAATAAGTTCTTTGTCCGAGCTCAAGATCCATAATACTATGAGCGGTTGATGGTGATCGAGAATCATAAGTTCTCTGATATTATCAAATTGGGTGAGAGAATCGAAGAAGGAATGAAAAGCGGTATGGTCACCAATTTCGAAGCCTTACAAGCTACAAATAAGGCTTTACAGTCTGGTGGTGTGTCCAAGAAGAGGGATGTGGGAGCCGTGATGGTTGCACAGAGAACCAAATTCCCACTAAAATACCAAACCTACCAAACACCTCCACTTACATATCAGCCAATACCTTCACAAACTTATCAAGCACCCTCGCCCTCATACCAACCACCACCACCAACATATCAGTCATCCCCACCACCTACCTATCAACCTACTTCACCCAGATATTCCCAGCCCGCTCCTGTTTACCACACCTATAACTCTCAACCATCCCACTATCAGTCACCCAACTTTGACCGCAAACCTCCTAAATAATACACTGCCATCGCCGAACCTATCGACCAATTTTATGAGAAACTAAAGGCTGCCGGTTATGTTAACCCCATCCCTGCCGTAACCCCTGAGAATCCTTCCCAGTGGGTTAATCCAAACAAGTCTTGTGCATACCACTCCGTCATGAAGGGACACACCATCGATGATTGCCGCTCTTTGAAGGAAAAGATACAGTCCTTGATCGACAACAAGATCATTATGGCAAAAGAATCCACTCCCAACGTCCGCAGAAATCCACTCCCAGACCATAAGGGTAGAGGCATCCACATGATCGAAATAGAAGAAGATTGGGACCTAGAGGGGTCGATCGGTTTGATTATAGAAGGTGATGACCCAAAGAAGCCAGCGGTCACCCTCAATCCTATCATAGTCCAGATCCAGCCATCTGGAGATGTTGAGGTAGCTACGTCAGTACCTTTCTGGTTCGAAGCAGCACCACCCACAAAGGCATCTGCGTCGTTTGAAGTCGAAGTTATGCCAACTACAAATGCACCTGCACCATTTGAGATTGCAGTCATGCCACCTGCTAAGGCACATGTTCCGTTCGAGGTAAATATAGCTACACCAATCACGGTGGCAATGTCAACCACGCCACCTTTCTGCAGCACTGCCATACCATGGGATTATGTAGCTGAGGCAAGAAGAAAGGGCAAGGTCAAGGTCGAAGAAGCTACTGCAGCACAGGGTATGACAAGGACCGGCAGGGTCTACACACCAGAACATTTGGCTGAATCAAGCAAACATGCCTCAAACAGGCCACCCATTATTGAGACAGGCCCAGATGACCTTTGGAGGAAGGTACAGGCCAAAGAGTACTCTGTCATTGACCAGTTGAACTAGACACCATCTCATATATCTATTCTTCATTGCTGCAAAATTCAGAGGCACACAGAAATGCTTTGATGAAAGTGCTGAATGAAGCATATGTGCCAAACAACATCACCAGCGGGGAAATGGCCAATATGGTAGACCAAGTGCTGGAGAGTCACAAGATCACTTTTCATGAGGACGGGTTGCCGCCTGAGGGATTGGGTCATAATAAAGCACTGCACATCAATGTGCAATGTGAAGACTATTTCATCACTACGATTCTAATCGATGGGGGATCCAGTCTCAACATATGTCCATTGACGATGCTCAAGAAATTGGGTAAAGGGCTGTACGAGATAAGAGAAGGGTCAATGAACATGAAATCTTTCGATGGTTCGCAAAGGTCCACCATCGGCGAGACCAGTCTCTGTTTGCAAATGGGGCCTACAGGGTTCGAAGTCGATTTCCAGGTGATAGACATATCAGCGTCCTATAAACTGCTATTAGGACGGCCATGGATACATTTCGCTGGAGCCGTGGCATTGACACTGCATCATCCAGTGAAGTTTGAACGGAACCATCAAGAGGTAATCATCCACGGAGACGGGAGCAATCCTATTTACAGTCGCCAGACTATTCTAGTAGTTGAAGGAAGAAGGAAGATGGGTGGAGAAACCTACCACCACATTGAACGAGTCAATGCCATAGACAAAGATAAATGGTGGGATAGTAAGATAGCGATCATGATGAACTTGAGAGGGTATGCGCCAGGTAAAGGGCTCGGCAAGAATCTCCAAGGAATCTCCAAACCTATAAAGATAAAAAATCATGGCACCACTTTTGGTCTGGGATATGAATATACTTGGAAAGAGTACAACGACTGGTCACCACCATGGCGCGGCCCCTATTACCCATTGGAGAAGCCAATACCACATTTGGAACAAACCTTTCAGTAGGCCGGCATTATCTATGGGTCAGAGGAAGAAGAAGCACTTGCAGCGCCGAGGAACTTATTTATGGAAGACGACGACATGGATTGCTGTGTCATTTATGAGGAGGAGGGGGAGGAAGGACCTTCCATCTAGGCCGTGCGCAGAGGAGCGTCTCTCAAGAATTGGACTATCAGAACAGTCAGGCCCCGACGAGCCTCGAGGTAGCAGGGCAAAACAAGCATTATTCATTGTCTTTTACTAAAATGATTTCCTTTTCTGCATTTTATTTCTGCAATAAGAGCTTCAATGTTCAAAACGTTTTTATTTATCAAAATCACTTTACGTTTCATGAATCAATATTTATTACTATAATTTTTTTCCTCATTACTTTATCTATATAGAATTACTATTACTTGTCATGATGAACCGATGACTGTGACATGCAATGAGACAACGCAACAAACGGTCATTGATTCAGAAGAAAAAGATGATATACCTTACGAAATCGTCAAAGAAGTCGAGAATTTTGAGAACACACCTAAGTCCAACCTGGACGAGTCCGAAATTGTCAACCTGGGAGATTCAGAAAATTTCAAGGAAACTCACATCAGCATTCATTTGTCGTCGTCAGAGAAGAAGGAATACACGTAGGGCTGTTCATTTGGATCGGATATCTGAAATCCGAACCGATCCATTCAATTTTAGATTTCGGATTGGACCGGATTTCGAATTGTGTTTATAAAAATTTCGGATTTCGGATCGGATTCGGATTGGTATATTTTAATCCGATCCGAAATTATTAGGCAATGTATAAATACTACACTTTAATTTCGGATAGTCAGTACTTTCTTTACATCTTCCTCCAAGTTATTACCTTTACAATTATTAGAGTTAGCTATATTGGCACCATAGTACTCTCATAATTGTATAAACATGATTTTTTCTTAATGCATTGCCTCTTTTACAAAGAAAATATACATATTAGTTTGCAACATTGAGGCATTTACGATCCGAAATCCAATCCGATCCAAACTTTAAAATCCAAATCCGATCCGATATAATTCGGATCGGATTCGGATTGCATTTTCTAGAATCCAAAATCCAAAATCCGAATCTGAAATGTGCTAAATCCGATCCAATCCGATCCGTGCACATCCCTAAATACACGGAATTTTTGAAGGAGTACAAGGATATATTCGCATGGTCGTACGATGACATGACTGGTCTGAGTACGTCTATCGTTGCTCACAAGTTACCGACCAACCCAATCTGTCCACCGGTAAAGCAAAATCTCAGAAAGTTCAAACCTGACATGTGTTTGAAAATCAAAGAAGAAGCCACCAAGCAAATCAATGCCAAGGTTCTCAGGGTAGTGGAGTATCCGACGTGGTTATCTAACATCGTGCCAGTTCCAAAGAGATGGGAAGGTTATAGTCTGTGTCGGCTATTGGGATCTCAACCGCGCCAGTACAAAAGACGACTTCCCTTTGCCAAACATACACATCCTGATTGACAATTGCGCCAAGCATGAACTACAGTCATTCGTGGATTGCTTCACTGGTTACCATCAGATCTGGATGGATGAGGAAGATGCTGAGAAAATGGCTTTCATTACGCCGTGGGGAGTATACTGCTATAAGATGATGTCGTTCAGCCTGAAGAATGTTGGGGCCACATATATGAGGGTTATGACCACTATCTTCCAGGATATGATACATAAGGAGATCGAGGTATATGTGGACGATGTCATTATCAAGTCTAAGATAGCTACTGATCACATAGAAGATCTAAGGAAGTTCTTCAATAGGTTGCGAAAATACAATTTAAAACTAAACCCCGCAAAGTGTGCATTCGGGGTTCCCGCTGGGAAATTGCTCGGGTTCATTGTAAGCCATCGAGGAATAGAACTGGATCCGTCAAAGGCCAAAGCCACTCAATTCAGATGCAGTCAAACGCTATTATGTGTAATCCTTTATGCTTTAAATTGAACTACGCCTGACCTGATTCCCGTTTAAGAGGGGATACGTAGGCAGCCCCTATGGGTTCGATCACAATTCAATAAAAATTTCATTCCCTCCCCCCCTCCTCCCCCCCGCAATTGGGAACTGGGGCAGAATTTTGAGGAGGACCCTCAAAATTCTAAAGCAAGTCCAGCTGATCACCGCATGTGCAACAGACAGAAGCGTCAACCCATCAAACTGGGGAAGAATTTTGAGGAGGACACTCAATATTCGGTAGCATGAGAGGTTGCAATGTCTTGAACCGCGTCGCGGTCGTCGGTTCATCTAAACTATTTTAAAATATATGTCTGTACTATATTTTTACAAAATCATGCTTACTTATTCTTGAAAATAGCCTTGTTTAGCGAACGCTACCCAATGATACGTATGGATCAAGCAGAACGAATCAGCAAAGCCAGCGGGGATACGAACTAACCTCCCCATTTACAAAACTCACGAAGTTTCTTTGGATGCAGGCACAAAGCCCAAAACATACTATCCGCCTGAGGGACAAATATTGGTCAAAGATACAAGTCTCAAAACCGTCGCACTCGCTGACATTTATTATCAGCACAAACAAATGATGCTCCATAATCTCAACGCTCACAACGGTTATAATACCGCAATTTATTACCAGCTAAGAATTTCTACTGTCATTTATTTAATCTTGCATAAGGCTACCTTTCTGCCTTCCGAGACTCAGCTTTGTCTCCATCTGCATGAGGTTAAGCTCTACCTCCATTTGCATAAGGCTACCTTTATGCCTTCCACTTGCATAAGGCTACCTTTCTGCCTTCCGAGACTAAGCTCTGTCTCCATCTGCATGAGCTTAAGCTCTACCTCCATTTTCATAAGTCTACCTTTCTACCTTCCACTTGCATAAGGCCACCTTTCTGCCTTCTGAGACTAAGCTTTGTCTCCATCTGCATGAGGTTAAGCTCTACCTTCATTTGCATAAGGCTACCTTTCTGCCTTCCACTTGCATAAGGCTACCTTTCTGCCTTCCGAGACTCAGCTTTGTCTCCATCTGCATGAGGTTAAGCTCTACCTTCATTTGCATAAGGCTACCTTTCTGCCTTCCACTTGCATAAGGCTACCTTTCTGCCTTCTAAGGCTAAGCGCTACCTCTAATTTACCTTCTTCATCGAGACTAAGCGTTGTCTCTTAAAGCATTATTTACTTAACTTTTCTTTCAGGCTAAGCACTGACCTTCAATTTGCAAGACTAAGCTCTGTCTTGCCAGCATCATATTATTGCATTTCATGGGCTGAAATATCGTCGACCTGTCCAAAGGCGCCATCGTTCGGAGGCACCATCTTCATGGCCCGAGAACATCATGTCATGGCTTGAGGATCTCTCTCAATTTTGCATATCATTATCCAAAGGCATCATCATTTGGAGGCACCAACTTCATGTCCCGAGAAAATCATTTCATAGCCTGCGAATCCCTCATCAAACAATTCATGGCCCAGGACATCATGGTCTGAGGAAGTCATCCTTAACCGTCCGAAGAAAACATTCATAGTTGTTGGCCCATGTCACTGAATGGGTTTTGAAGATTGACAAAATGTGACAAGTTGAACCAGGTCCATCATAGCATACACATCTGAATGAAGCAGTTGGTACAAGAATCGTACAAGTCTAGGAGATATCAGTGATTGCTGAGTATCAAAAAACTAAGAGAATGTCTCCTAATACGAAAAGGTTGCAAACTGATAGAGATGATAGAAGTTGATTTCAGCTAGGACAGAAATAGAGGAAGGAAGTTGAGTTACAATCAAACTCATTTACCAAGGAAGAGTTGGATCAGAATTGAATCATGGACTCAACAAACGGACTCTATAAATAATCAATGTATTACTGCTTAAAGAAGGGACGCACAAGTACTAAAGTGAATCAAGATCTGAAGCAAATGTTCTAGAGATATTTTGCAAGCAGAATTGTTGTGCGATACAAAGGCTACAGTTCAACTAGAAGAAACAGTTCCATTGTTTGTGTATTGAGTCTAGGTGATTGTAGTAGGAGTTTTAACATTGTATCTTTTCAGCTTACTTAGAAGAAATTGTAATAGGTAATAATTGTTCAAGTTAGAGTTAGCTTGAAATTTGTAGAAATTAGCTAGAGGCTAGTTGATACAAAGAGGATTAGAGTTAGTCCTAGGATTACAAAAGAGTTTATTTTGAAAGTCCGTTTTGGCTCAGAGTTATAGTGAACAGTTTGAGCAAATCCTACTGAGGAGTAGGTCGTGGTTTTTTCACCTTTTGAGCCAGGTGTTTTTCACGTAAAAATCCATGTGTCTTTACTATTGCTGCTTTATTATTCCGCAAACAGTAGTAAGTAGTATACTAAGAAGAACCATGTTCTTCTTATTAGACAGCACCCGAAAATTGGGTACTGCATAATTAACTTGTAATATTGTGTAGTATTGAAGTCTAAAACATCAATTGGTATCAGAGCAGGTTATCCTTGAAGAGGCTAACACTTAGGAAAAGATCAAGATGAGTGCACCACCCGGGAACTGGGAAGGTCAATCAACTGCAAGGCCACCATTCTTCAATGGCCAGTATTATTCTTGGTGGAAGAATAGAATGAAGGATCACCTTATTGGAGAGGACTATGAACTCTGGGACATAGTCACTGATGGACCACTTGCAACAATGAAGAAAACTGATAAAGGAGTAGATGTGCCTAAGACTAGGGCTGACTGCACAGCTGAGGATCTTAAGAAATGGGAGAAGAATTCCAAGGCCAAGAAGTGGCTAGTGTGTGGACTAAGCCCAGATGAATACAGCAGAATCCAAAGTTGCACCACTGCCAAGGAAATATGGGATACTCTACAAGTGGCTCATGAAGGAACAGCTCAAGTGAAGAGGTCTAGAGGTACATTTCTATACTCTCAGTATGAAAACTTCACTATGAAAGAAGGAGAAACAATTCATGAGATGTACACAAGGTTCACAACCTTTACTAATGAACTCAAGTCTCTTGGAAGAGTCATCCTTGAAGAAGACAAGGTTGAGAAGATTTTGACAAGGGTTCTGACCTATCTCTTGGGAAAGCAAGATAACTGCCATCCAGGAATCCAAAAATATGGCAACCCTTAGACTAGATGAGTTGATTGGCAACCTTACTGCTTATGAACGTAGAAGGCATACCATGAAAATGGATGCCCCAAAGAAGGAAAGAAGTCTAGCACTAAGGATCACAGAGGGAGCAGATCTGGAGGATGATGAGATGGCCATGATCACCAAAGAATTCAGAAACTTTCTCATGAGGAAGAAAGGCATCACTAGAGGAGGAAACTTGAACAAGGCAAAGGCTCCTGAAAGGCCAGCTAATAAGGGATGCTACAAGTGTGGAAAAACTGATCATCTCATCAAGAACTGCCCCCAGTGGGAAGTAGAATGGAGGAAGGAGAGATATGAAAGAAAGAACAGGAAGAAGGAACTGGTCCAACCCAAGAAAACTACTACAAAGGCTATGGTTGCTGCTTGGGGGGAAAGTTCAGATGAAGAATCAGAAGATGGTGAGACAGAAGATCAAGCTCTCATGGCAATTGGAGAATCTGATGAGGAGACTTATGAAGAACCACAGGTAAGTATCTCACATCTTAAAACAAAAATAAAGTTTCTATCTAAGGAGAAACTCTCTGAGTTGCTACTTGACTTCATTGATGATTCTGAGGAGACAACTAAAGAGAAAGATCAACTATCTAAAGAGTGTGCAATGCGGAGAGAAAAATGCATGGACCTGGAAATAAGGGTCAGTGAATCTGATAAGAAAAACACTGTCTTGATAAACCAGGTTCAACCACTCGAACATGAGATTCTAGAACTAAAATCTGAAAATTTAAAGTTAAGACAAGGATCCAGTAAAAAAGTAGTTGATCACTCTCATGCTAAGTTAGAAGAAGACTTAGGTAAACAGAAAGATAAAATGTATGCCAAAGATGAGCAGATAAGATCTCTTAAAGAAGAACTTGGCAAAGTCAAACATGAATTTGATAGAACACGTAAGTGGAATAAGTCTTCTGATGCTTTAATATGGCTCCAAGAGAATCATAGTAGCAACCGGAGAGGGCTTGGTTTTGGGAGTCAATTGCCTAAGTGGGATCCCAAAAGCAAGTATCTCACTCTCCCTGAAAATAAAATTTACACCCATTGTGGGAAGACTGGCCACTATAAATATGAGTGTTCTGCAAAAGAAAAGACCAATCAAAAAAATGAGAGATTCATCAATAAGAAAAACTGGCTACCAAACTAGGCCAAAAAAATTTGATTCATCCATTCTCTCATGGAAAAGGACCCAAACTAGTTTGGGTTCTTAAAACTAACCCCTGATTTTCTTTTGAAGGTACAAGTGAAGGGAAGCAGCCAATTTTGGTTTTTGGATAGTGGCTGCTCTAAGCATATGACAGGGAACAAGGAGCGGTTCCTTTCACTTGAAAACCTCACAGGAGGAAATGTCTCCTTTGAAAACAGAAAGAAAGGTGAAATAATAGGGGTCGGCAAGGTAGGTAAAGATGACACACGTTCAATTGAACATGTGTATCTGATAGATGGCTTGAAATATAGCCTTATCAGTGTGTCACAACTGTGTGACAGAGGTAACCTTGTCGCTTTTACTTCCACAAAATGTTTTGTGATCAACCTGCTTACTGACAAGATTGTTTTGCAGGGAAAAAGAATGAACAATATCTATGTCATTGACTTGTCCACACTGTCTGACAATGAACTCACTTGCCTTAGTGTGTTGGACAGTGATCCCCTCCTGTGGCACAAAAGACTTGGTCATGCAAGTCTGACTCAACTTAACAAGCTGGTCTCTAAGGACTTAGTGGTAGGGCTTCCTAACATTAAGTTCAAAGAAGACAAGGTTTGTGAGGCATGTGCAAGGGGGTGGCAGATAAGGTCTTCTTTCAAAAGTAAGAAAATGGTCAGTACCACCAGGATGTTGGAACTGGTTCATATGGAACTGTGTGGCCCCATGAGAACTCTAAGTAGAGGTGGGAAGAGATATGTGATGGTGCTAGTAGATGATTTCTCAAGGTTTAATTGGACCTTATTCTTGGCATCTAAGGATGAAGCATTTGAAATGTTCACCTCATTTGTCAAGAAGATTTAGAATCAATTAGGACATCAACTAGAATCCATTAGATCTGACCATGGTACTGAGTTTGAGAATGCTAAGTTTGCCGAGTTCTGTGATGAACATGGTGTGAATCACAATTTTTCTGCTCCTAGAACCCCACAGGAAATGGCGTTGTTGAAAGGAAAAACAGAACTCTTGAAGACATGGAAAGAACCATGCTTCTATCAAGCAAACTACCTCACAGCTTCTGGGCAGAAGCAATTAACATTGTATGTTATATCATCAATAGATACATGACCAGACCTCGGGTAGAGAAAACTCCCTATGAATTACTTAAAGGGAGAAATCCCAACATATCCCATCTTAGGGATTTTAGATGCAAGTGTTATGTGCATAATAATGGCAAAGTTTCTTTAGGAAAATTTGATCCCATAAGTGATGAGGGAGTGTTCTTGGGATACTCAACACATAGTAAAGCTTATAAAATATACAATAAAAGAACTATGTGTGTAGAAGAAAGTGTACATGTTGTCTTTGATGAAACTAACACTTTATCTGAGAGACAGGAACCAGAAGATGAGGAGCTTGGACTGGTGAGGAGCAATGACTACATTGAAGCACCTATGGGAGATGGAACAGGTGATGGACCAGGTCCAACAACCCCACGCAACTCGACAGGGGGAATTCCTCATGAAAATACTGGCCCTGATCCTGTTCCACAGCAACAAGACAACATGGAACAATCCAGAAGTGAACAACTGGTTCTCAAACCACACAGATATCAGAGTTCTCACCCTCTTGAGAACATCATAACAGAATTGAGATCTGGAATCAAAACTAGATCCTCCGTGAAAAATCTATGTGCATTTGATGCATTTCTATCCTTGATTGAACCAAAGAACATTGCTGAAGCCCTGAAAGATGTTGACTGGGTAACTGCCATGCAAGAGGAGCTGAATCAATTTGAGAGAAGTCAAGTATGGCACTTGGTACCCAGGCCACTGGACAGATCAATAATTGGCACCAAGTGGGTCTTCAGGAACAAACTCGATGAGGATGGAACTGTTACAAGAAACAAGGCAAGACTGGTTGTTCAAGGATACGGCCAAGAAGAGGTAATTGATTATGATGAGACATTTGCTCCTGTTGCAAGATTGGAGGCAATCAGACTTCTTATAGCATTTGCTGCACACATGGAATTCACTTTGCATCAGATGGATGTAAAGAGTGCCTTTCTCAATGGCTATTTGAAGGAAGAGGTATTTGTAAAACAGCCTCCTGGTTTTGAAAGCAAAGAATCACCTGATCATGTATATAAACTTGACAAGGCTCTCTATGGTCTCAAGCAAGCACCTAGAGCTTGGTACGAGAGATTGTCAAAATTCCTGCTGGAACATGGGTACAAACGAGGCAAAATAGACAGTACTTTGTTCTTAAAGGAAAAGGGAAAAGATCTTCTGATTGTACAAATATATGTTGATGATATCATATTTGGGGCAACAACTGAGAAGCTCAGCAAGGAATTTGCTACATTAATGGGGAGTGAGTTTGAAATGAGTATGATGGGTGAGCTAACCTTTTTCTTAGGTCTGCAAATCAAACAAACTCCACATGGAACAATGATTCATCAGCAGAAGTATGTGAGAGAACTCCTCAAGAAGTTCAAAATGGAAGATTCAAAGGAGATAGATACCCCAATAGCCACAGCTACAAAATTAGATGTGGATGAACCTGGTTCATCTGTTGATCAGAAGACGTACAGAGGGATGATTGGGTATCTACTATATCTTATTTCAAGTAGATCTGATATCGTGTTCAGTGTGGGACTATGTGCCAGGTTTCAAGTCAATCCAAAGGAGTCCCATTTCACTGCAGTAAAAAGAATTTTGAGATATCTGAAGGGCACCACTGATTTGTGCCTTTGGTATCCTAAAGGTAGTAATTTTGACCTTGTAGGATATGCTGATGCTAATTATGCAGGTTTACTGGTTGACAGGAAAAGTACTTCAGGCATGGATTACTTTTTGGGCTCTTGCCTTGTCTCTTGGGCCACAAGAAACAAAATTCAGTAGCTTTGTCTACTACTGAGGCTGAATATGTGGCTGCAGCCTCCTGTTGTGCCCAGTTGCTATGGATCAAGCAACAACTCCTAGACTTTGGTATAGATGTGGGATGCATTCCTATTTACTATGATAACACTAGTGCAATTAGTATGACTATGAACCCGGTTCATCACAAGAGAACTAAGCACATAGATGTTAGGCACCATTTCCTGAGGGATAACTATGAAAAGGGGATGATCTCAATCGAATTCTGTGCCACTGATCATCAAATTGCTGATATATTTACCAAAGCATTGAGTAGGGAGCATTATGAGAGAAACATGCTTGAATTAGGGATGATTAAGATCACCTAATTGAAACAACTGAAAAAAATGGGGAAGTTTTCTGGCTAGAAATTTTAATTAGGTACTTAATCAGATTAATCATTGCTCAGTACTATGTCTTTATTGCCATACTCTTCTGCCATGTATTAATATGATTCCCTAGTTGCTAATGATGTTTCTCTATTTTTGTGAATATAGGCAAAATAAAGATTTTTAACAGGATGAACCTGGTTTATCCATGCTGGTTTAAAATGACTGACAAGGTACGTTCTCATCTCCATACATGTTTTAATTCAAATACAGTCATACATGAGCAGGACTCTATCCATTTATGGTTCAGTTCAAATTCTCGCACTTACCCAAATAATGAACCAGTTTCAAGAAGCTCCGTCACATTAAATTAGCCTAGTTTTAGGGGGAAAGAAACGGTCTAATCAATGTTCAATCACTGACAGTCCTTAATCGATTAGTATCCTACTTCTGTTAATACACTTCCATTATAATCACCCCAGCCACAAGTTATAAATAGGCCATCATTACCCATAGTGAATAAAGCAATAGACGAACCCTGTTCAAGTCACTCAACACTCAAATCTCTACTGCCTTTTGCCCTCTCTTCTTTTTCTCTCAAAAATTTAATACCATGTCGTCTACTTCATCTGATTCTCAAAATCGTGACTACGATGAAGGAGTATATGAGTCTGATTCTCCACCGGTCTATAGTTCTGAATCCTATGAGACACCTGAAACCCCTGAACACCATGATGCCCTTGAACCCACACCAAACCCTACCCCCTCCCCCAAACCCCGTCGTGTCAAGGTTCTTGCATGCAAATCTGTGGCTTCAGGTTCACGAGCAAAGTTCTTGGAATATTTATTACAGGTTGAAGAAGAACCCAAACCAGATTCGTCGAGTGAATCGTTCAAATCAGCACATGAAGTCGATGCACCTGGTTCGTCCAGTGCTGAGAAAGATAATACTGAAGTTACCTCTGTGTTAAATTCTGAAAATACATTTGTGTTGGTGGGGTCTGTGGTGGATGTGGAAGTTCCAAGTAGGCAAATAAAAACTAGGAAAATTCCTGAGAACGAAGGAGATGCAGGTGTGAGGGGATCTGGGAAGGATGGTTCCACACTTGAAATTTGTGGCCCCATTCTTGAAAATCCTGAAGATGATGTCGTAATGATAGGGGGAACTAATGAAGTTGAGGAAGCTGCTGCTGGGTTAGAAAAGCTAATAAAGGAGATAGATGAACGTGTTTCTTCTGGGGAAGAAACTTTGGCTGAGAGACTGAAGAAACTGGGGGACTCATACAACCCCAAGAAGATAAGTACTCCAAAGTCCATCAAGTCTAAAACCTCAGTTTCCTCAAAGAAAAGGAAAACCGATGAGTATGTCGGTGTACCTGTTCCAAGGGTACGAGCTACGAGAAATATTGTTCGAGAAGAAGAGGAGAAGTTGGAAAAAGCTCTCCAAGAGAGCAAAATAAAGAAGGCGGAGAAAGGGAAAGCGAAAGGTGGGGATCCTGTTGAGGATATTGCTGATGATGAGGTATTGGACCTGGTCCAACAAGAAGAAGAGGTTGCTCCAGTGGTGATCAAGACACCCAAGCCCAAGAAGGCTAAGACTTCCACAAAGAAGTCAGCACCTATGTCTGCTACCACCATGAGTACATCTACGAGGACAAGGTCTAAAGTAAAGTCAAAGAAGAAAGTTCAGATTGTTGAGAGGGGTGATGATCCTAAATGGAGTGGAGATGAAGAGAAGGAGGTTGGAGAAGTGTCGACTGACAGAGTTGTCATGTTTGGAAAGAGACATATCTTGAAGGGAAAGTTACTGAAGGATTTGGAGGAGCCGAGTATGAGGTACTTAGTGGATTTTCTGGCAGCGGAAGGCTGGAAGGACATGGTCCTTCGCATGGAAGGCAGGCTGGTCAGAAATGAAGTTGTGGAGTTCATGGGGAATGCAACTGTGATTGGAGGAAGGGTTACATCATTGGTCAGGGGAGTTGAAGTCTCCTTTGATGCTCAAGAACTGGGAGTCATTCTAGACATTCCATCTGAGGGCTATGACGACTATACAAGGCAGAGATGGCCTTGCTTGGATGGAATGGCCTCAGCACTCAACATTACCAGATTCTTTTGTGACAATGAAGAGGATCCTGAACCCAAGGTTGTGTACAAAAGCGAGATGAAGCCTGAACACAAGTTGTTCTTTGAGTTTGTAATTAAATTTCTGCTGCCCAGACAAGAACGCAGGCACATTGCCAACTACATGGATCTAACACTCATTGAGTGCCTGTACAGAGGCAAGTAGATCAATTGGCCATCTTTAATCAGCCAGCTTTTGGATAGAGTGGTGAATGGCACCAAGGCCCATGCAATTCCTTATGGCTTTATCCTTACTGCAGTTCTGGCTCATTTTGGAGTTCCCACAAAGAAGGCTGAAATGGCTACTGCAAAGGATTTCTTTGGGAAGGACACTTTGCTGTCATGTGATTACACTGTCAGTGCCCCGGCAGATGAACCTGGTTCATCTCGGAAGCAACCAGTCAACAGCAAGGTCCGTACTCTGGTGCAGGAAAGCGAGCAAAAGGATATGGAGATCCTTCGATTGAAGACTCGCTTAGTTGAGGTGGAAGCTGAGCGTGATGCTCTCAAAGCTGAATTAGCCAAGGAGAAGGAGAAAAACAAGGGTGTCTTACACCAAATGTTGTCTCTTCTCCAAACCAAGAATCCAGCCTCTTCTGCACCTCCCCAGACTTAGGAATTTCCAGAACTACCCCCTCATATCCTATCAAGTGCCTAGTTCGGGACAGTGTCAAGTGTCTTTTGTTTCAGTTTTTAATTTTGTCTTACTCATGTTTTGACTGTTTTGATTTTAATCTGCTTTGGTGTTGATCATCAATGTTAATCAATCAAAGCTTGTTGTTTTAAAAATGTCTCAATTTCTAATTTAGCTTACATTACTGGGTTCTTGTGTTGATTAATCATGTTTGCACCTGAAGTTGCCTAAATTGGCCATGAGTAAGAATTAATAACTGGTAAGTATCATTTTGCAACTTTTCGATGATGCCAAAAGGGGGAAGATGTGATGTGTTGTTCAAAATTTTTAAAGTGATATTTATAACCTAATGAACCTGGTTCTTGATGATTAATGCTCAAAAATATACAAAGTGTTGGATGTGTATACAGGATAAAAGCACAGAGTTTGTCATCATAAAAAAGGGGGAATTTGTTGACCCATGTCACTGAATGGGTTTTGAAGATTGACAAAAGGTGACAAGTTGAACCAGGTCCATCATAGCATACACATCTGAATGAAGCAGTTGGTACAAGAATCGTACAAGTCTAGGAGATATCAGTGATTGCTGAGTATCAAAGAACTAAGAGAATGTCTCCTAATACGAAAAGGTTGCAAACTGATAGAGATGACAGAAGTTGATTTCAGCTAGGACAGAAATAGAGGAAGGAAGTTGAGTTACAATCAAACTCATTTACCAAGGAAGAGTTGGATCAGAATTGAATCATGGACTCAACAAACGGACTCTATAAATAATCAATGTATTGCTGCTGAAAGAAGGGATGCACAAGTACTAAAGTGAATCAAGATCTGAAGCAAAAGTTCCAGATATATTTTGCAAGAAGAATAGTTGTGCGATACAAAGGCTAAAGTTCAACTAGAAGAAACAGTTCCATTGTTTGTGTATTAAGTCTAGGTGATTGTAGTAGGACTTTTAACATTGTATCTTTTCAGCTTATTTAGAAGCAATTGTAATAGGTACAAATTGTTCAAGTTAGAGTTAGCTTGAAATCTGTAGAAATTAGCTAGAGGCTAGTTGATACAAAGAGGATTAAAGTTAGTCCTAGGATTACAAAAGAGTTTATTTTGTAAGTCCGTTTTGGCTCAGAGTTTTAGTGAAGAGTTTTGAGCAAATCCTGCTGAGGAGTAGGTCGTGGTTTTTTCACCTTTTGAACCAGGTGTTTTCCACCTAAAAATCCCTGTGTCTTTACTATTACTGCTTTATTATTCCGCAAACAGTAGTAAGTACTATACTAAGAAGAACCAGGTTCTTCTTATTAGACAGCACTCGAAAATTGGGTACTGCACAATTAACTCGTAATATTGTGTAGTATTGAAGTCTAAAACATCAATAGTCCAATGGGAACTTGCATCATATTTAAATTTACGCACAATATATGCTTGTATTGCTTATTTGCAGGTAATCTGGCGGGCGACGGCTATTCTAGCATGTGATGACCGAAAAGGTCATCTTACATAATTTAAGTTGTATCTGTGTTCCGAGGCTCCGAGAGCCTCCGTCAGTCTCACCTCGTTATGCGTGCGCAGCCTGGGCGTGTAGCCGGGAAGCTATTATGTGAAAAGTTGATGAAAATGAGTTTTTGATAATTAATGAATGAATATAGTTGATTTTGGCCAACATTTCTGGTAAATGGACCTGGACCTGTGATTCGACGGTCCCGGAAGGCCCGTAGGAAAATATGGGACTTGGGCATATGCTCGGAATCAAATTCCGAGGTCCCAAGCCCGAGAAATGAATTTTTAAAAGAAATTATTTTCTGAAAATAATAAAGGAATATGAAAGTGAATAATTATGTGAAAACCGTGTTACCGGGCCCGTATTATCGTTCCGGAGCCCGGAACAGGTTTATGATATATTATTTGTCTTATTTGTAAAATTTGGTGTAAAACGGGCGTGAATTGAGTGGTTTCGGATCAAAATGAGGTTTTGAAGTTTTAAAGAAATTGAAATGTGGCTTGGAAAGCGATGTGATGTTCCCGAGGTCCGAGTGAGATTCCGAGACCGGGAATAGTTCCGTGGTGTCATTTATAACTTATTTGCAAAGTTTGATGCCATTCCGAGCAGTTTAGGACGGTTCGGCGTATTTCAAATGAATTCTTGAATTTTAAGTTCCTAAGTGTTGGTTAAATAAGTTTTGGGGTTTGATTTCGAGTTCCGCTGTTGTTTTTCGTGTTCTGAAAGTTCGAGCGAGTCCGCTTAGTGATTTAGGACTTTTTGGTATATTTGGACGGGGGCTCGG
>MDKH01037545.1:0-11864 GCA_005239495.1 Nicotiana undulata
ACACCACTTTCCAAGCCACATTTCAAATTCTTTAAAACCTCAAAGTCTCATTTTGATCCGAAATCACTCAATTCACGCCCGTTTTACACCAAATTTTACAGATAGGACAATTCATATGTAATAAACTTGTTCCGGGCTCTGGAACCGTAATACGGACCCGGTAACACGGTTTTCACATAATTATTCATTTTCAAAATCCTTTATTATTTTTCCGAAAATAATTTTCTTTAAAAATTCATTTCTCGGGCTTGGGACCTCGGAATTCGATTCCGAGCATATGCCCAAGTCCCATATTTTCCTACCGATCCTCCGGGACCGTCGAATCACGGGTCCGGGTCTTTTTTCCAGAAATGTTGACCAAAGTCAACTATATTCATTTATTAATTATCAAAACTCATTTTTATCAAATTTTCACATAATAGCTTCCCGGCTACACGCCCGGGCTGCGCACGCATATCGAGGTAAGACTAACGGTGGCTCTCGGGGCCTCAGAACACAGATGTAGCTTAAATTACGTAAGATGACCTTTTGGGTCATCACAGAGAGAGAATCAACTCTCATTACTAGTAAACAGACATCACCTTTTCACTAAGATTCTTGTCTACACTTTTTCACTAGATCCGAGAATAACTCGGATGTTCAAGGGATTGTCCATCACTCATCATTGTCAGAAAGAACATTCACTGATTCCATGCTTTCTTAGGTGACTCATTCATTCTATTTACTTAAATGTCATTTATTGATATTCATTGATATTGAATACTCTATTATTGCCTATGATTTCTGGAATATTTATTGCACACTGTCGCCGTTATTCAAATACACCTACGTAATATTTGTTGCACTTCGAGAACTCCATCGTAGGGATATTATTGTTAGCTAAGATTAAACCTCATTTATATAAATTTAATTAGTTGAACCAAGATCCCTATTTTTTGGTCAAACAATTTAGTGCCGTCTGTGAAGATTTCTTAGTTAAATTTTTAGTTTCCTCTAGATATACAAGTAACGCAAGTCACTAACGTCAATAACCCCGAGATCTCATTTCTTTGTGTATGTAAACTCTACAAGGCAGGTAACCAAGGAGAAACGACAAAAATAACAAGTGACTTCCAACCAACCTCATGAATGTCATCAACGAAAGCTACGAAACAGTAGGTGAGGACATGAGGCCCAACGCATCCCCTAGGCGAGAGAGGTCGCCACCCCACATTGCCGCATAACAAAACCTAGCGGAAAAGGGGCTTCCACGTCTGCCGAAGAAGGGACGCTCCCAGCTGTGAAAAAACTCCTCGAAGCATGGCTTACCGACACGCTGGAGAGTGTCCTAAACAAGCCCACTCCAATCATGACTGCAGAAACCGCAAGATCTTACATGATGCAACAAACAAACGAGCAGTGCAACTGACCTGTCCATCCAACAAGAGGTATAACTCAAAATATTACTAACAGTGCAGGCGACAGTGCCATCGCTGCCATTCTAAAGAGGATTGAAGAAATGGAGAATGAACATAAGGCACTTCGAGACTAGATGAAAGAACACCAAGAACGAGTTGGCAAAATATTGGGCGCTCCTAAGCTACTGCCGAAAAGGGACGTCGGCAGGTTCGTAGAGCAGCCGTACAACGATGATGCAGCCCCGCATGAGATACCAAAGACCTTCAAAATGCCACTCCACCTCAATATATATGATGGAATGACCGATCCTGAAGATCATGTGACTTACTATGTGTCACAACCCAAATTCCCAACCTTAGGGATCGTAATGGCGCCTAACATCACACTTGCTAGGCAAGCCAATGTTAGAGTTCGACTAGATATTTCCTTTGATTTTCCATTTAAACATAATAAAATAAATTTAATGTAAACTTAATCTAATGGTTTCCAATGAATAACTCCAAATATAAAATAATAAACAAATAAATAAACCGAGCCACAAACAAATTATATAAATAGCTTTAAGACTACCCCAAGGTCTGGTGTCACAATTCACGAACTACTAAAGAATACTACAAATAATGGGCTGAAAGAAATAGTATACTGTTTTGAGAAAATATAAAACAATCTCTACGAACTAGGAGAAACTCTCATGATCTGCAAACGCCGGCAGACATACATCGTGTCTCCGGATAATGGATAGCTGCTACTAAAATCTCTAACGCTGGTTGGTACCTGGATCTGCACAAAAGAGTGCAGAGTGTAGTATCAGTACAACCGACCCCATATACTGAGTAAGTGTCGAGCCTAACCTCGACGAAGTAGTGACGAGGCTAAGGCGGGAAAATATAACTTAACCTGTGACAATATATATAAAATAAAGCAATAAAGCAATTCTACACAAATAAGAAAATATAAACTGAAACAATAAATAAAATACTCCGTCGCCTATCCCAGGCCTCAGCTGTAACCAAAATCTCACATAACTTTCCAGAAGAATTTCCAAGGTTATGACTTTCAAAATAGTCGTAAGTATGGAATACGAAAGATAATAGAGTAAAACAGTAAATATTTTATCAAATATGTAAGATTCAAATCCTTGAGTTTCAGAACCAGTAAAATATCATTGAAATTCAGTAAAACACAAGTATCCTCCCTTATCAATGATATATTTATATTTTCCATGTCCAGTCTTATCACAGTCATATATATTTCTCATGTCCACCCTTATCACAGTCATATATATATATATATATATATATATATATATATATATATATATATATATATATATATTTCCCCTGTCCACCCTTATCAGAGTCATATATATTTCCCTTGTCCACCCTTATCACAGTCATATATATTTGTATATTTATCAAAACTTTCACAATTCAGGCTAAGCCTTTCACAACACTTTTTCTCAACAATTGTAAGCAGAATAAAGTATATATCATAAGCTTTAACCAATATAATTTCACAATGAAACCAACCAGAATATATGTAAATACCGTAACGCTGTCAATCCAACTCAGTCTTTATGTGCCATAACAAAATCAAGAGAACAACCATCACTTTTAACACACTTGCAACAATAATTGGCAATAATCTAATGAAAACAAATAGCCATGTAAACCTCAACAATTATAAAACAGTAAGGCTGGGAAGCAAATAAATGGGAAACAGAAGAGGGATCATGTTAAACAACAATTTGGTAGTGCATAGGTACTCGTCACCTCACCTATACACTACGCACAAGCAATTTCACATAACAATCAGGTTGGGGATTCATATTCCCTCAAGTCAAGGTTAAACCAAGCACTTACCTCAACTTTGCAGGCCACTCACTGCTCAATTATAGCTTTTCCTTTTGAATTCACCTCCAATACACTCGAATCTAATCATAATTAACTTAATATCATTAATTAATGCTAAAGGAACTAACTTTATTGAAAATTAAAACTTTTCCTAAGTTTTCTAAAAAAAAGTGAAAACTCGACCCCGGGCACGCTTGGTCTAAACTCGGGGTTCGGACCAAATTACGTTTATCCATTCACCCACGAACCCGAATATACAATTAGTTTCGAAATCCGACCTCAATTCGAGGTAAATATTCAATTTTTACAAAATTTCCTAATTCTACCCAAACCCTCAATTTTTACCATGAAAATTCTTAGTTTTTGATTTAAAAGTGATTAAACACATTGGGTAATTGAAAGAGAAGAGTTTAGAATTGATTACCAACAACTTGGGGATGAACTTTGGTGAAGAAATTCGTCCTTAGGGCTGTGGGGTTCGAAACCTTTGAAGAAGAAGGGTTCTGTCCGTTTTTAAAATGTTTAAATATAGCTGGGCAGGCCTGCGTTCGCGTGGGCCTGCCCGCGTTCGCGTAGGGTCCAGGCCTGTTGGCCTTCGCGTTCGCGTAGCTTTAAAAAGTTGTGCCTTCGCGTTCACATACACAGGGCTGCGCCCGCTTAGAGGAAGACCAGGTCCCCCTCCCCCAGGCCTGTTACACTATGCGTTCGCGGGGACCAGACCGCGTTTGCATTGAACAAAAAAAGGGCCAGCATGCTTTGCTCTACGCGTTCGCGACAAGGGCCATGCGAACGCGAAGAGTAAAATTCCTAGCACCAGAACAACAATCTACAACAATCTTTTAAGTGCAAAAATATCTCGTGGCCTATCCGAAACTCACCCGAGCCCTCGGGGCTCTAAACAAAACATGCATGCAAGTCTAAAAATATCATACGGACTTTCTCGTGCGATCAAATCATGAAATAACATGTAAAACTATGAATTAAACCTCAAAACCCATCATTTTTCTCAAGAATACTTAAAGTTCATTATTTCTCAACTGGACGTCCAAATCACATCAAATAAACTCCGTTTTTCACCAAATTTCACGGTTAGCATTAAAATACTATAACAAATTTGTACCGCGCTCCGGAACCAAAATACAGTCCCGATACCAATAGTTTCAAAAATTAATTCTTTTATTTATTTCATTAATATTTCAACAAAATAATTTATTTCAAAAATTGATTTCTAAGGCTTGGGACCTCGGAATTTATTTCCGGGCATACACCCAAGTCCCATATTTTACCGCGGACCTTCCGAGATTGTCAGAACACAGATTCTGGTCCGTTTACTCAAAATTTGACCAAAGTCAATTATAATCAAATTTTAACTCTAAAACTCATTATTTCTCATATTTTCACATAAAAGCTTTCATGTTTCATTCCCGGACTGCGCACGCAAATCTAGGTATTTAAAATTTATATTTTTATGGTTATTAAGCCTTGTTGATACCCAATTTTTTCTCAAATTATTTTCAAACTTGCATATAAGCTCTCAAAATTACTCTTTGCAATAATGAGTATTTTTTCCTATTTTTCCGTATTTTCTATTTAAATTATATCCCTGTTTATTTAATATTTCATATCTAAATAATTCTTAAATTATGCTCTAAATAATTTCAAAAATACTTCCTAGCTCAGCATGTTATTTATAATCATTTTCTATCTATTAAAATCTAATTATTTCACGAATTAGCCAATTGGGTCTCATTTAATTTTAATTACAATTATAGCCCAATTGAACATTTTGTATTATTTTAATTCGAAACTTATGCATTTTTTACACTTAATATTATTTAATTACTGCAATTTCACCTATTTAAACGTAATTTCACTTCCATACAATTATTGGCTATTTTTATTAATTATTTATCTATTTTTTGGGTATTTCATACATAGCCACATTTTATTTAAATTCTAGCCTAATCTTTAACCCAACCCACCTGATTTCTTTAAACCCAATTAACCTAGACCCATAACCCAAATTCCTACCCAGCCCAAACAAATTCATACCCCGCCCAACCCCATGTGTGATCTGAGTCGTTGATCATATGAGATCAACGGTCCAAATCCAACCTTCCTTAATTAATTCCTAACTACCCCCCTTCGACCCCTCATTTCCCTCACGACCTCTCATCTCTCTACGATGGTCTCTCTCTCTCTAGTCTCTCTAGAGACTTCTGTCTCTTCATCTCCGATGGAGCTTCTCCGCCTTCCTACGGCTATCACCGACCACCATATTTTCGACTACAAGCCTCCATGAGGTCTCCTCTATCTGGCTCATTTCATCTCTGAAGCCCTCGAGGGTCTGGGCAATGCCAACTCGCACCTGGGCTCCTGCTTTGGGTTGTTCCCGGCCTCTCCGGTGGGGTTTTGGACACGGCCACGCCATATCCACCACGATCTTTGGGTTTCACGGCAGGTTCTCCGGTTATCTTTGGTTCTCTTATGAAACCCTAATTTCTGCCTAAACCTCTCAGATCTCTGGTATTTTTTTAAGTGATTCAAGCCCATTTCTTTATGTTTTACACTGTTCTCAACTCAATCTTTAAGAATCTTCAACTTGTAAACGTTTTTACTTCCTTTTAAAAACTAGGGTTTCTCAGAATCCTTTCTATGCCCATTTAAAGCTAAGTTTTTCTTTGTGTTTGAGTCGATTATTTGAATATCATAACTGATTCTATGACTTCACTAGCTTTTATCTCGTTTATGTTAAAAATCCTAATTCTTCTAGACTTCTATATGTGGTTCTGTGTATCATCATGACTGCTCATCTCTCTTTGCTTGAGTTTCTGTGATTACCTTGCTTTGAATGTGTTCTACTGAGTTTTCTTAGCCTAACTTATGCTTATGACAAGATCGATTGATCAGATTTGCCTCTTTCTTCTAGCACTTGTTTAACCTGCATGTTTACTATGTCTGAGCATTCCTATTTATATGATTGTGACTCTTGTTTGATTGATTCTGAATTTCATACTTAGGGTGGTTTGATTGGCACACTTTCCTCTAAACCCTCAATTTCTATTAAAATTGATTGATTCGCCTGTGGTACTTTATTCTTATTGTCTATTTCCATAATTAAAATATTTTTAAACCTAGCCTTAATTGTTTACCCTATTACTTAATGAACTATGATTCTTTCCTTAGTTGGTCGTGTACTGATTTTACTTTACCTTATATGTTATACATTTTACCGTTTGAGTTTTTGAAATCCCTTGAATTAAGGGAACCGTGTCTTAATTTCCACACTTATTGATTCTGACTTCTTTTATTACCATGCTATTGTGATTCTTACCATATTTTGCTACTCGTTTTCAACTATAAAAGTCCTAGCTTTTCACAAATACAGAGACACACACAAACAGGTGTTTTTAAAAACTCTCTCTCACACTAAAGCTCTCTGCTCTATTGCTTTAGTCTTTTACTCTTGTGTACTGTTAGCCGGCTATAAGCCAAGGCTAACCATTGTGCTCTTACTGTTGCTCTTCCATTCTGCTTGTTTCCTTTCTACTAGTATGTTCTAATTACGATTCAAGTTCTAAACCAATGTGTTTCCTATTGTTTCAGTTTGTCATACTCTTAAGTGTCTTCTACTTGTGCTTCTATTGTTCCCTATGCACTTAATTTCTGTTTTCTATCCACTAGTACTTGTCATGCTCTATTTGTTTAGACCTACATGTCATGAAGTGAATCAATAAGGTTTATGTGATTGTTGTATATTCATAACTGGCACCTATTATGCCAGTATCTTATTATTACTCAGTAATCATGTTTAATCTTGTTATTCTCTCGATCCCTTGATACTTTGACCCCTCTGATTCATGCAGTCATGTTTAGACAAGTTGTTTAAATCCATGTATCCTTTCTTGAGTGTTATGTGGCTTATCTGATCCCCTGAACCCCTCTGATTTGTGCAACTATGTCTGGACAAACTTATTGAATCTATGTATAACTTTCTGCTTATCATGTGGTTTATTTGTCCCCTATTCCCACTTTCCTTGTGTGAGGTTATGTACTGCTGAACTTGTGTGATTGGTATGGTATTTCTGTTTATTTTCAAAAGCTATTTCCAATAAATAACTCTTCAGTCCCTCGACTGAATCCTGCATTTTCAAAACTCTGTTTCTTTTTTTTTCCTTCTAGCACTTCACACTACTCCTAGAAAACTTAGGGTCTACCCCCTCAGTGCAAGCATTGCTTAGGGAACCCATGAGTTCCCTCTGAACTTTGATGCACTGAGGCTAGTAATTCCACACTGGACTTGTTCAACTTGGTAATTGTGTTTGGGTGCTTGGTATTTGCCAGGGACCCACGAGGGCCCTAGGGAGCTTTGCCGCACCCAGACCATGTAAGGCTGTGAAACTCGAAAGAATTGGGGTTGGAAGAATGGGCCTTATTGAAGGCTCCCTATAGAAGTAACTTCTTATTTTTACCTTTCATTGATGTAATTCATTATTTGGCCTGTAATAACTCGTAAACAAATATTGGGGTTGGATAGTAGATATGGGAGGGGATTATGCATGAGTAGTATAGTATGGATAGAAAATATGCTTATAGGATTTTACTTACTTGTGTGCGCAATAGATATCCTGTTTAGGACATGCACCAGAAACCATGCTTAGGTTCTTCATTCCAGCATGCCTATTCATATCATTTTATAAACATTACTCCCCGTTAATAACTACAACAAGTAATGGAATTGTCCTGACATACTACTGCCGCATCTTCATAAGCATTGCATTTAGAAAAACTGCCTATAGGATTTTTACTTATGTGCATTAGATATCCTGCTATTTAGGACTTCTTATTGGTTTTGAATCATAGTTGTTGAACGCCTAATCAGCATGCTTAACTTAACAAGTCTCACTAAAACTGGTTCAAATGGCTCAAATTGTTTCCCTGCAAATGTATTATCCTGCATATCCTTAAAAATCAGAACTAAAAACTACATGTTTGCCCTTTAAAACAAATAGGCAATGTACACGCACGCCTAGGCAAACCTTAGGCCTAATACATATTAAAACCAAAATCAATTGTGTTTCATTTGGCTGGTATTAGAACTAATTGGTCTCCTTTTAAATTCTTAAAACTTTATTGCTTTCACTACAGTTTTATCTCTCTCTGAAGTTCACTCTATTTTCCTCTAAAACTCCTACTATGTTTTCAAATTACTGAATCTTTTAAAGTCACTTGTCTTCTCTTTTAATCACTCTGTTATTTAAATCATGCTTACTGATTTTCTGAAAGTCCTTCAACTGCTTTTACTGAGGATTTCCTGCTCATGTATTTAAATTACTGAATCTCAGAACTCATTCATTCTTCTCTGAAAATCATCATGTCCTTTTATTTCTTGTTGCATCGCCGAGTTTTCAAAAGCATTCCGTTTACCGAAAAAACTGCTGAAACTCACTGTTTTCCGACTCAAAATTCCTGTTTTAAATCCTGTCTTTGAGACCTTGATTGTGTTCGAGACGTGATATTTACGTGTTTACTTGTGGAGGGTCTGTGAGCCTATTATTTGTCCTTATGTGTTCCCGTACATGTAGTCCTATTTGTTATGTATGTCGCTTAGCATTTTATCCTTTAAAACCTAAGGGTTCAGCCTAGTACTCACCTTGTAGGAATAGTAGTCCTAAATACCCTCTAGGAATTATAGGATGAGACGGGTAATGGCACGCAATAAGCATTTGTGACCAACACACGCGGTTTAAATAACCTTTACGGGGTGGGAAACATGGGGACAAGACATAGTCGCCATACTGTCGCACCCCCTTGTCCAAAGTCCATTGGGACTCTGCCTTTGGACAGCATGGCGACTCTGCCTTGTCCAAAGTTCAGCCCCTTTAAGATAGCCTTGTCCAAAGTCCATTGGGTTTCCCTGGAACCCAAAAGGACGCCTTCACGTTCTGTGCATTTATTTGAAGAACTTAAATGCTCATGCTAATTATTGATGTTAAATAGTCGAGTCTGTGGGGGTAAGGGCCTAACCCTTTTTGTTTTGCAGGAAGTGAGGTACGAAGTCCCCAGACTCAGCATGATCTAAAATATTCCAAGAGAACCAAGCTTGGAGAAGGTTCTTCTGGGACCCAATTAGATAGGATTTTCTTTTCCGCTTTACCAATGTAATAAAGCCGATGGCCATTAGTGATTTTATTTCCTGCTTATTGTTGTGTATTGTTTTTGGATTCGTACATTTTTTACATCAATAAAATGAGGCATTTAGCATCTTAAGTTCTCCAAATTAACTTGTCGCTAGGCCTACCACGGGCTCAATATGTTCCCCAACTTAGGATGCGCTTTACATTTCCGCATTACGTGTTTAATTACTGCCATGTTTTTCATAATCCTCACTGACTTCCTTACCTTTTGTTTTGTTTTTTTCCTTTATTTATTATTCCCCTCCCCAAAGGTTAGTTCGTGCACTCTGGCATCAACAACTTATTGCACAAGATCAAAGGGCCCTCCTCCTACTCCTCCTCCCAGTCCTTCCAAAGGAAAAATCAAGGGTAAAACTAAGATGGCAGATGCAAGCGGCACCAGAAAAGAAAACAGGGAGAACAGATTGAGATCACTGATGGTCGAGGTATTCAGGTTCTGCACGAGGGTATGTCTCCACTAGAGAAGAAGCTGCTAAAGTTCCAAGAGGAACTTGATCAAGTCAAGAACTTGGCCCACTTATCATTCTCCCTCAACGTCCCAGACGTTCACTTCCCAAATGCTCTAAACCCCACTTTACCACAAAACATCCCCGAACAACCCAATCACCCCAAAGATCCAGTTCCACCAGCACAGTGCAATACATGTCACCACAACACTCCGCCTCTCCAGGATCAGACAAGAGACCATTTCCAGGCTTACCATAATCCCATCTATGTGGAAATCGTAGCTCATTCCGCACCCCATACACCCGAGTCTGATGAGAAGGATAGGCTCATCAGGAATTTGGCCGAGGAACTCAAGAAATTGACCAACCGAGTTCAAGGCGTCGAGGGAGTCAAAAGCATTAAGGGGCTGAACTATGAGGATCTTTGCATACAGCCCGATGTTGAACTGCCCGAGGGGTACAAAACTCCTAAGTTCGAGATGTTTGATGGCACAGGTGATCCAAGAGTCCACTTAAGAACTTACTGCGACAAGCTGGTCGGCATCGGAAAAGATGAAAGGATCCGCATGAAACTCTTCATGAGGAGTTTGAAAGGTGATGCACTATCCTGGTACTTCATCCAGGATCCAAAGAAATGGACCAATTGGGTGAGCATGGCTACGTACTTCATGGATAGATTAAGATTCAACGCGGAGAATGCACCGGATGTGTTCTACATCCAGAACTTGAAGAAGAAACCAACAGAGACCTTTTGCGAGTATGCTACTCGTTGGAGGTCAGAAGCTGCCAAAGTCAGACCGGCCTTGGAAGAGGAACAAATGAAGAAATTCTTTGTACGATCTCAGGATCCTCAGTATTATGAGCGACTGATGATGGTCGAGGGGCACAAGTTTTCTGATATCATCAAGCTGGGAGAGCGAATCGAGGAAGGTATAAAAAACGATATGGTTACTAATTTTGAAGCTTTACAAGCAACTAATAAAGCTCTGCAATCCGGTGGTTTGTCCAGGAAGAAGGATGTAGGAGCCGTAATGGTAGCACAGCAAGCCAAATACCTTCCTAAATACCAAGTCTATCCCGCACCCTCATTCACATACCAACCAGCTCCAAGTTACCAAGCACTTTCACCTCTATACCAAGCTCCATCACCCACATATCAGCCTACCTCGCCCAGATACTCCCAACCATCTCCCGTTTATAATGCCTACAATTCCCAACCTTCTCACTACCAATCACCACCTGCTCGCCAAAGCTTCCTAAGACCTCGCCCAAACTTTGACCGTCTACCACCAAAATAGTATACCACCATAGCTGAACCCATTGACCAATTATACAAAAAGCTCAAAGCCGCCGGTTATGTCACACCCATTCCCACTGTCACCCCTGAGAACCCTTCTCAGTGGGTCAACCCAAACAAAACCTGTGCTTACCACTCTAGCATGAAGGGACACACCATCGAGGAATGTCGTTCCTTGAAGGACAAGATACAGACCCTCATAGATAACAAGATCATTGTAGCCAAGGACACTGCTCTTAATGTTCGCAATAATCCGCTGCCTGACCATAAAGGTGGTGTCCACATGATTGAGGTTGATGATGATTGGGATCCCGAGGGATCGATTGGGCTGATTGTAGAGGGTGATTCGAAAAAGCCTGCAATTACTCTTAATCTGATCGTGGTCCAGATGCAGCCATCTGAGGAAGCCGAGGTAAACATGTCCATTCCACTTGAGTTTGAATCGAGACCACCCGCAAAGGAAAAGGCCCCATGGCCGATCGAAGTTGAGTTTGTACGACCGCTCGAAGTTGCAATCCGGCCATCTATAACATATACTCCGGCAGGAATAAGAATGACCACACCTATTCCAGTGGAAATGTCAACAACAACACCCTTTTACTCAAACGCCATACTGCTGAAGCAAGGAGGAAAGGTAAAGGCAAGTCTGAAGAAGCCATCGCTGCACAGGGTA
>ML289338.1:0-90185 GCA_005239495.1 Nicotiana undulata
TTGGCTTGCCTAACGCTACCGTTAGGCGCCATCACGACCTGGACCGGTTTTGGGTCGTGACAGGATGTCTCTATGTTGATTCACCTACATATAAGTACGTGCGTATGAATGTACATATTGAACGGAATGGATTCCCAAAGGTGAATTGAAAATTTCAAATTTGAAGTATTCATTCTTTATTTTTTAAAATGAGCATATTGTATTATACTTTTAAAATTATGAGTTCCAAAATTTAATTATAACACTTCAGACTTTAGATAGAGTCTCACATTGGCAAAACACAAGAGGGATGATGTGTATATAAGTTAATAAGCTTTATATCTTAGTGATATGTTTTAAACCCCTGAGGACTTAGGCCCAGAGCGAATAATATCACAGCGGCCTGGGCTATTACAGATGGTATCAGAGCTATTCTTGTGTTAGTCTTGCTGAAAGTGAGTCCGAGACATATTTTAAACCCGTCAGGGCTTAAGCCCAAAACGAACAATATCGATCACTAACGGGCTGTACTGTTATAATAATATTTATGTTTCGTGTAAAAGTAATGAATTTAGTTAATTCATTAATACCATATTGCATGCTTCTTGCATTGTATACGGTCTAAGACGGTGCAATGGAATATGTAGCCTAAATCAGCAATGTAAGAATAACCCTTAAATTTATTTAACAAAGTCAAAGTTGTAAATAAGATTGATCAAAGTGTGAATTAACAAAATTAAAAGGTAATAAGTAACAACAATTTTGTCTACGACATTCAAACCTAACTACATCAATCATATTTTCAAAGAGCTGTATAAACTTTCAAAATATATATGATTGGTAAAAAAAATTGACAACAAATAATTAAATAAGTACTTTAATTTAAGGCCGCAACTTTTGGGCGCCTAAAGCTATTTTTTAATTGTCTTTCTTGTCTTCACCTAGCACATGTCTCCAGTCTCTCTCTACAAACCTGATAATTCAACTTAGTTTACTCATTTTCGGAGTTAATTTCTCGAATAATCACTTATCATATTTATAAAGAAAGCCACAAAATTATTTTTTGTCATTTTAAAATTATCCAATGTAACTTACCCCTTTTTACCCACTATTAGCCTTTCTGCGTTTTACAAGTTTTAGTCAGTACCACACTATTTCTACTTTCGTTTACCAGCATTTATGATTAACTGATCGTTTTTATTATACAAATGCACTGTGCTTCTACATAAAAGTCCACACACACAAGCGCGCATACACACAAAACCCCACGTGAAAATTCTTTTTGTTTTTCTGGATGGGAATTAATGCATGGGGTGGATGACAAGAAAATCACTGGAGTTGTGTTACGCCTCATCTGTTTTTTTTTTTTTAAGATTAAGACGTCTAAATTTAAATATACATTTGAATATCAAGATATGTATTACGATTAAGATATCTTAATTTGAATACACATTTGTATATATTAAGATGTGTATTAAGATCTGAATAGAAATAATTAAGACTGTTGAATTTTTAATATCTGAATATATAAAATTTTATCTTTATTTGAAAATTAATACACATAAAATTCAAATGAAATGCCAACTAATCTAATATTCTATCAATAAAATATATAGTTTTTTAAAATATGATAGTTGTTGGTGGTGATGGCTAACGGGTGATCGAGGCGGTGGTTGATGGTAGTTTTGGTTGATGATGACGATTCATGCTAGTAGCTAGTAATGATTGGTAGCGGTGTCGATTATAATTGAGGGTGGTGGTGGTGGGTGGTAGTAGTAGTGACTGATAAAGGTGATGGATGGGTGGCGGTAGGTTATAATAATAGGCAGTGTCGGCTGTAGTTGTTGATGGTGATGGGGTAGTCAGTTGTGGTAATTGAGGTGGATAAGTGTTAATTGTGGGTGAGAATGATATATGGTGGTCGGAGTGTGGGGATAGTGGGTGGTGATGGTCGATAATGGTGGCGGCAATGATTGAGGATGATGGTGGTGGTGGTGGTAGTTGATAATGGTAGGCGGTGGCGACAGTTAATAATGAATATGTGATAGCATCTTAATGAAATTAAGTCTCTGTTATAGATCTTGATCATATAGACCTATTCAGAACCATTAAGTGGTTGTGAAGTAAAAAACAAACACACTTGATGATTAAGATCTGAATAATTAAGATTCAAACTTTAAAAACAAACGCACTTAATGTGTGAGATCTGAATAATTAAGATTCAGACCTCCATTAAGTGCAAACAAATGAGGCCTTAGTCGGCTTAGGAAGATAGTTCCTTCGGTTCACAATAAGTGACCAATTTGCTTTTTCATTTTGGTCCAAAATAAGTGTCCTTTTATATAATCAAGAAAGAATTCAATTTGTTTTTACAAAATAACCCTTATGTACATATCGCTAACAAATTTTCTTACTTCTCGCATTAAATATTTAATTAAGGGTAGTTTAGTCACAGGGGCGGAGGCAGAGTACCGGATGCGGGTTCGGCCGAACCCAGTAACTTTTACTCAAACCATGTATTTGTCTTAAGAAATTCATTGGATATGTAAAACTTATTATTTTAGAACCCAGTGACTTGAAAGGATTACAATTTCGAACCCATAAAGTTCAAATCTTGACTTCGCCTCTGTTTAGTCATACTAGGTATTTTTGTATAGAATTTAATATTTTCAACAATTCTCTTTTGATGGTTTTTCGTGTCTTTTCTTATTTTTGTTTTTGAATTTTTAATGTCAGATTCTGTGAATATTTTTCAATTTGATTCTGGAAGAAGATCAGATATGTAGGTTCATAACTTGCTCTAGTTTTTTTCTTCGTATTTCTATATCTGAGTTTTGTAATTGTTAGATTCTATGGAATATTTTTCAGTTTTGATTATAAAGAAGATTAGATATATAGTATCATATTTTACTCTATTCAAGGCTGACATTACGTACCTTGTGACAACCTAATCAACCTGTATACAATTAAAATAGGTATGTCCGATTTTATAGGTTCGAGAGATTACCTTGTGAACAAGCTTATAACATACCAAGCTCGAGTTCGAAGATGCGGAGATCGAAGTACTCGCTGAGAATTGAGATCAGGTGCGTTTTATCAATAATCGACCATAAATCTCGGCGAAAATATCGGAAGTAATTGAACTGCTAACGGTTATTGACACCAATCGTGGATTTTATTTCCGAAATTAGAGTTGTACTTTATTTAAAATTCCTATGCTATATAAAGGGTAATAGCATCCCAGGAAGCTCAAATCTATTCATGGACAAGAACGAAGCTTTGGAATCTCTAAGAGGGCCTTTAACAAGATGTCAAGCTAAAGTGTTGCCAAACAAGGTCATTAGACATCAAGTGCAAGTAAAGAAGTTGTTAATTGGGATGAAAGAGCTCAAGGATAATGTCACGACCCCAAATCTTAACAGGCCGTGATGGCGCCTATCGTGGAACTAAGCTAGCCAACCATCACTTTACTACGCATTGGTTCTTTTATAATAGTTCATGATTCAATGATAAACAACAAGCATAGCAATAAAAATAAATTATTTAAGTCTTAACGCCCCAATAATAGTCTAAACAAAACCTCACAAGACTGGAGTCAATGATCATGAGCATCTAAAAAGAAATAAATCTAACTCTGCTAATGTCATAATAAACGTTTATGAATCAATTTCTAATACTAATCAAGGAAGGGAAATGGAGAAGCTGTGGACGCTGGACAACTACCTCGAAATCTCGTGAACTGCTGCTGACGAACAAGGCATCTACTGCTCCAAATCAGTACCTGGATCTATGCACAGAGGCATAGGGAGTCTTTATGAGTACGCCAACTCAGTAGTAATGAAAATAAATCACAGTCTGAGAATTATAAAACACACAGTACATATACACCAATTCAAAAAAACAGTAAAACACCAAGTCACCAGATAGTATTCATCAAATACATGAGTTCAAAAATCAGTTTCCAGAAATCCTTTGAAACAAGTGTAATATCAGTATATCTCAGTAAAATTCTCAGTAAAGCCCAGTTTGGAAACGAAGTAAATCATAGTTCGAAAACTCAGTAAAAATCTTCGTAAAACTGCCCCTCGGGCCATAATCATTTCTCGTAACAATTGCCCATCAGACATTCTCACAATCACTCAGTAACAGCCCACCAGGCAATAATCATTACTCAGTATCAGCCCCGCGGGAAATAATCATCACTCAATAGGTACCTGCGCTCACTGGGTGTGTGTACAAACTCCGAGGGGCTCCTACAACCCAAGCTTTATAACAACATAGGTCTGAAAGCCTCTCACAATATAGGCCTGAAAGCCTCTCATAATATAGGCATGAAAGCCCCTCACAATATAGGCCTGAAAGCCTCTCACAATATAGGCCTAAAATCCTCCCTCGTATCCTCACAATATAGGCCTGAAAGCCTCACTCAGTCAGACACTCTCGATTTGCCCTTAGGCCATAAATATACCGGGTTCTCGACCCAAAACCAATGTTTCAATTTCAAGAAATAGTATCAAAATACTCTGAGTGTCAAAATAATTTCACAGGAAGGGCTGAGTGTAAAATCATAACATATCAGTGAGGAAAATATAGTAAACACATCCCCCAAGGGGTAAACAGGTCGGCACTAGGCCCCAAACATGGCTTACAACCCAAATCATATCAAGTATATATAGTACTATTGAAAATAAGCTTTAAAAAGACGTTTCACAACTCAATAGTCGCCTAAGTAAAGAATATATCTCCAAAGTTTCAACCTTTGCATTTCAAAACCCGTGAAAGGGTGCATAGTCCGGGGTTTCATACCATCAAGACAGGATTTAAAGACATTACTTACCTCAAACTAGCCCAAAATTACTTCGCAATGCGTTTGCCTTTCGAATCAACTTCTGGATGCTCCAAATCTACCAATTTCATATTTTTATCATCAAATTATGCTCAAGGAATAAATTCCAATTGAAAAATATTGAATTTAGCTCAAAAATCCGAATTCGGTCAAAACCTGACCCCCAGGCCCGCGTCCCGAAACTCAGAAATTTTTATACCAAAATGTTCTTCGTCCTCTCACGAGTCCGGACAAATAAAGAACACCAAAATCGGGATTTGTTTGACCCCTCAAATCGACCCTTAAAGGTCTCATAATCTCAAGCCCTAAACCCACATTTTTCTACTGATTTTCATGAATTAAACACTGGGATTATGCTCCTTAATAACCTATAATTGAGTTTTAATGATCAAAATACTTACCTCTATGAAGAACACTAATTTCCCTCTTCAAAAATCGCCTCAAGAGCTCTCTGTCTGTACAAAAATGGTGTAAAAAGGGTTTAGGTCGCGGAAGGGTTTAATTAATACATGCCCAGTTATTTATTCAGTGCGAACGCGGTCCCCCTCCTGCGTTTGCGAATTACAAAATCCTCAGGCCTCCAATTCCTCTGTGCGAACGCACTCACCTAGGTGCGAACGCGATGCCCAGGCTGGTCAATCCTCCGCGAACGCGGTCAAGAATCCGCGAACGCACAGGTCAAATGGACCTGGGTCCCTCAGCTGCCCTCAACTCTCCGCGAACGCACCCCTTAGCCCGAGTTCGCGATGGCTACCTCTCACAACTCTCCGCGTTCGCACCTCATGGACTGCGAACGCATTGCACAAAAATCCCTGTTCCCATAATTCCCCTATGCGAATGCGAGGCAGCTTCCGCGAACGCATAGGGTAAAATACCTGTGTAAAACACCAGCAAAAACAACATTCTCTTTAAGTCCAAATGAGTCCGTTAATCACCCAAAATCAATCCCGAGCCCCTCGGGACCCCAACCAAACATACTAACACGTCACATATGATCATTCAAACTTAGTTGCACCCCCGGACCACCAAAACTAACATCAAAACACCAAAATCACACCGATTCAAGCCTAAGAACTTTAAAATTTTCTAAAATCCACCAACGATGCCGAAACTATCCAAAACAACTCCGATTGACCTGAAATTTTGCAGACATATCCAAAATGACATTACGAACATGTTCCAACTGTCGGAATTCCATTCCAACCCCGATAGGCTATTTTCCACTGCCGACTGGAAATCACCAAAAACTAACTTTCGCCAATTCAAACCTAATTCTACACCGGACATCACAAAAATATTCCGAACACACTCCTAAGCCCCAGATAACCTAACGAAGCTATTCGAGCCATAAAATCTGCGTTTTGAGGTCGTTTACCAATAAGTCAACTCTTAGTTGACTTTTCCAACTTCAAGGCTATTTTTAAAGACCAAGTGACAAATTTCTTATAATAACCATTCCGATTTCAAGCTTATCAACTCTAACACATCAATAACAGTATAACCAACCTATGACAAGTCAATAACAATAATTATGATGCAGGTTCTACGTAACGATGGACCGGGTCGTTACATTTTCCCCCTCTTAAAACAAACATTCGTCCCCGAACGGGTCTAGAAACATACCTGGAGTCTCAAACAAATGAGGATATTTGCTCTGCATCTCCCGCTCGGTCTCCCAAGTAGCATCCTCCACTGGCTGACTTCTTCATTGCACCTTCACTGATGCTATATCTTTAGACCTCAACTTTCTGACCTCGCGAGCTAAAATAGCTACTAGCTCAACCTCGTATGACATATCACCCTCGAGCTGAACTGTGTTGAAGTCTAACACATGTGACGGGTCACCAACATATTTCCTTAGCATCGACACATGAAATACCGGATGAACACTCGATAGGCTGGGTGGCAAGGCAAGTCCGTAAACCACCTCTCCAACCTTCTGAAGCACCTCAAAAGGACCAATAAATCAGGGAATCAACTTTTCTCTCTCTCCGAACCTCATGACACCCTTCATGGGTGATACCTTTAGCAGAACCTTATCACCTTCCATAAATGACACATCCCGGACCTTCCGGTCCACATGACTCTTCTGCCTAGACTGCGTTGTGCGAAGTCGCTCTTGAATCAACTTCACCTTCTCCAACGCATCCTGAATCAAATCTGTACCCAATAACTTAGCCTCACCAGGCTCAAACCGACCAATCAGAGATCTACACCTCGTACCATATAAGGCTTCATACGAGGCCATATGGATATTGGACTGATAGCTGTTAATATATGCAAACTCCGCTAATGGCAGAAACTGATCCCAGGAACCACCAAAATCAATCACACAATCCCGTAACATATCCTCCAATATCTGAATAGTCCATTCCGACTGCCCGTCGGTCTGAGGATGAAATGCAATGCTCAACTCTACATTAGTACCCATACCTTTCTGTACGGCCCTCCAAAACTGAGATGTGAACTGAGTACCTTTGTCAGAAATAATAAAAACCGGAACTCCATGCAACCGGACAATCTCCTTAATGTAAATACCAACTAACCTCTTTGAAGTATAAGTAGCGATGATAGGAATGAAGTGCGCGGACTTGGTCAATCTATCCACAATGACCCAAATAGCATCAAAACCCTTCGAAGTCCGTGGAAGCCCAACTACAAAGTCCATAGTGATTCGCTCCCACTTCCTCTCCGAAATATCTAACCTCTGAAGTAATCCACCTGGTCTCTGGTGCTCATACTTGACCTGCTGGCAGTTGAGACACCGTGCTACATACTCAACAATATCTTTCTTCATCCGCCTCCACCAAAACTGCTGTCTCAAATCCTGATACATCTTCGCGACACCCGGATGAATAGAATACCGCGAGATGTGGGCCTCTGCTAATATCAACTCTCGAATCCCTTCCACATTGGGCACGCAAATACGGCCCTGCATCCTCATAACGCCGTCATCACCAATAGTCACATCTCTGGCATCACCTCTACGGACTCTATCCTGAAGAACTAATAAGTGTCGGTCATCATACTGCTGAGCTCTAATATGATCATAAAGAGAAGACCAGGAAGCCATGCTAGCTAATACTCTTGGAGGGTCTGACAAATCCAGTCTCACCAACTGACCCGCTAAATCTTGAACATCAAGTGCTAAAGGTCGCTCTGCTACTGAAAGGTAAGCTAGACTCCCCAAACTCTCGGCTCTGCGACTCAAGGCATCGACCACCACATTGGCCTTTCCCGGGTGATACAAAATAGTCAAGTCATAGTCCTTGAGAAGCTCCAACCATCTCCTCTGTCACAAATTCAAGTCTTTCTGCCTTAGCAGATACTGCAAGCTACGATGATCGGTGTAAATCTCACACTGCACTCCATACAAATAATGCCGCCAAATCTTTAAGGCATGAACAATAGCAGCTAACTCAAGATCGTGCACTGGGTAATTCTTCTCGTGCACCTTCAACTGTCTAGACGCGTAGGAAATCACCCTACCGTTCTGCATCAATACCGCTCCCAAGCCAACTCTAGAAGCATCATAATAGACCGTATAAGAACCCGAACCAGTAGGCAACACTAATACCGGAGCTGTGGGCAACACTGACTTGAGCTTTTGAATGCTCTCCTCACACTCATCAGACCACCTGAATGGAACAGCCTTCTGCGTCAATTTGGTCAAAGGTGAAGCAATAGAAGAGAATCCTTCAACAAAGTGACGGTAGTAACCCGCCAAACAGAGGAAACTCCGAATCCCTGTAGCTGACTCAATCTTCTTCGGATCAACCTGAATACTCTCACTAGACACCATATGCCCCAAGAAAGCCACTGAACCAAGCCAAAAATCACACTTAGAGAATTTTGCATAAAGCTTCTATTCCCTCAATCTCTGTAACACAATCCTCAAGTGCTGAGCATGCTTCTCCTGGCTACGAGAATATTCCAGAATGTCGTCAATGAACAAAATGACGAACGAATCAAGGTAAGGCTGAAACACCCTATTCATCAATTGCATGAACGCGGCTTGGGCATTGGTCAGCCCATATGACATAACCAGGAATTCATAATGACCATATCTGGTCCTGAAAGCAGTCTTCGGAATGTCAGAATCCCGAATCTTCAACTGATGATACCCAGACCTCAAATCAATCTTGGAGAACACCTTAGCTCCCTGAAACTGGTCAAATAAGTCATCAATACGAGGCAAAGGATACCGGTTCTTTACTGTCACCTTATTCAATTGTCTATAATCGATACACATGCGCATCGAACCATCCTTCTTTTTCACAAACAACACCGGCGCACCCCAAGGCGACACACTAGGCTGAATGAACCCCTTATCTAAGAGTTCCTGAAGCTTCTCCTTTAATTCTTTCAACTCTATCGGTGCCATGCGGTAAGGTGGAATAGAGATAGGCTGGGTATCTGGCACCAAGTCAATACCAAAATCGATATTCCTGTCAGGTGGCATGCCTGGCAGGTCTGCAGGGAATACATCTGGAAAATCACGGACTACAGGAATAGAATCAACAGACGGAGTCTCACTACTAACATCCCTCACAAAAGCAAGATAAGATTCACACCCTTTCTCAACCATACACTGAGCCTTTAAATAAGAAATCACTCTGCTAGGTACATGCTCTATAGACCCTCTCCACTCAACTCTCGGAATTTTGGGCATAGCTAGGGTCACGGTCTTAGCGTGCCAATCAAGAATAGCATGACATGGGGATAACCAATCCATGCCCAGAATCATATCAAAATCAACCATACTGAGTAACATCATGTCCACTCGGGTCTCCAGACCCCCAATAGATATAAGACACGATCGGTACACACGGTCCAAATTAATAGTATCGCCCACCGGAGTCGAAACATGAACAGAAGTAACCAGAGACTCACGTGGCATATTCAGAAAATGAGCAAAATAGGATGAGACATAAGAGTACGTGGAACCAGGGTCAAATAAAGCCAAAGCATCACTGTGACAAACTGAAATAGTACCTGTAATCACCGCATCTAAGGCCATAGCGTCAGGCCTAGCCGGAAGTGCATAAATACGCGACTGGCCTCCACCTGCTCGACCTCCCCCTCTAGGACGACCTCTAGCTTCCTGACCACCACCCCTAGCGACTTGAGTAGGTGGTGAATTGATTGGGGCTGAAGCCGAGGGCTGGACCCTCTGCTGGGATGAACTACTAGGACGACGGGGACACTGCCTCCACCCATGTCCGAACTCTCCACACTCATAACAACCACCTGAAGCCGGAGATGAAAACTGACGAGAACCTCTGTCACCCTGATGACTACCAGACGAAACATGCATAAAAGATCCCTGATAAGATGATGCTCGGGTGGAGCTCTTAGCTGGGAGGGCAATAAAAGATGAACGCCCTTGATGAGAAATGCGAGGACCTTGCCCCGAAGATACACCATTATAAGCTGGGCGAACTAGTTGTGGAGGTCTAAATGGACGACCTCTGCTGTGCTAAAACTGCCCTCTAGAAGGGGCACCACTAAAGTTACCTGTCCCCGAGGCCTCTTGACCTCTCTCTTCTCACCATCCTGCCTACAAACCGACTCAATATCCCGAGCAATGTCAACAACCTTCTAAAATGTAGCCCCAGACACTCTCTCTCTGGTCATCAAGATCCGAAGCTGATAAGTAAGACCATCTACAAACCTCCTAATTCTCTCCCTATCAGTAGGGACAATCTCAGAAGCATGTTTGGCCAACTCGGAAAACCTCATCTCGTACTGAGTAACTGATAACTCCCCCTGACGCAACTGCTCAAATTGCCTGCGCTGCTCCTCTCTGTGGGACCGAGGAATATATTTCTCCAAAAAGATCGTGGAGAACTGCTTCCAGGTGAGTGGTGCTGAACCAACCGGCCTACGCCTCTCGAATGACTCCCACCAAGTAAAAGCAGCACCAACAAACTGAAATGTAGCAAACGAGACCCCACTGGTCTCCAAAATACCCGCAGTACGTAGTATTCTCTGACACTTATCCAGAAAACCTTGGGCATCCTCACCCTCTATGCCACTGAAAGTCAGAGGCTTAAGTCTGTTGAACCTCTCCAGTCTACGCTGCTCATCCTCGGGCATAGCTGGAACTACAAAATCCTGGACGGGGACAACCAGCTGAGCTGGGTCTTCTTCCGGTGTCTGAATACCCCGTACAACCTGATCAAGTGCCCGAGCAGCTAGAGTCTGATTGCCTCCCCCGACCTGAGCTGAAGTGGTAGTAGTAGACATAGCGACTACCTGAGCTACACTGGAACACACCGTCAATATCTGAGCCAGGGTCTCATGAAGACCCGGAATAACAATAGGCACTGCCGGTGCCTGAGCCTGTCCCGCTGGAGCACCATCGGCGGGAACCTGATCCTGAACGATAGGGGGATCCTAGGGTACTGTACCGACTGCTGCGCGGGCTGGTCCCCTACCTCTACCACGGCCCCGACCCCTTGTGGGTCTGGCTGGTGTCTGGTCACCCTGATCGTATTGCGTGTACTCACCATCTGTGAGAGAATGAAACAACGTAAGTTTAGATTTCAAGAATCAATAGATTGGCACGAAGGAATTCAAGAAAAATAGAGATGTTACCTAAAAGTTCTGCAGCCTCTCGAAGATAAGTACAGACGTCTCTGTACCGATCCGCAAGACTCTACTAAACCTGCTCATGACCGTTGAATCCTATGTAACCTAGAGCTCTGATACCAACTTGTCACGACCCCAAATCCTAGCAGACCGTGATGGCACCTATCGTGGAACTAGGCTAGTCAACCATCACTTTACTACGCATTGGTTCTTTTATAATAGTTCACGATTCAATGATAAACAACAATCATAGCAATAAAAACAAATTATTTAAGTCTTAGCGCCCCAGCAATAGTCTAAACAAAACCTCCCAAGACTGGAGTCAATGATCATGAGCATCTAAAAAGAAATAAATCTAACTCTGCTAATGTAAAAAAAAAAACGTCTATGAATCTATTTCTAATACTAATCAAGGAAGGGAAATGGAGAAGCTGTGGACGCTGGAAAACTACCTCGAAATCCCGTGAACGGCTGCTAACGAACAAGGCAGCTACTGCTCCAAATCGGTACCTGGATCTGTGCACAGAGGCATAGGGAGTCTTTATGAGTACGCCAACTCAGTAGTAATGAAAATAAATCACAGTCTGAGAATTATAAAACACACAATACAAATACACCAATTCACAAAAATAGTAAAACACCAAGTCACCAGATAGTATTCATCAATTACATGAGTTATAAAATCAGTTTCCAGAAACGCTTTGAAACAAGTGTAATATCAGTATATCTCAGTAAAATTCGCAGTAAAACCCAGTTTGAAAACGAAGTAAACATAGTTCGAAAACCCAGTAAAAATCTTCATAAAACTGCCCCTAGAGCCATAATCATTTCTCGTAACAATTGCCCATCAGGCATTCTCACAATCACTGAGTAACAGCCCATCAGGCAATAATCATCACTCAGTATTAGCCCCGTGGGAAATAATCATCACTAAATAGGTACTTGCACTCACTATGGATGTGTACAGACTCCGGAGGGGCTCCTACAGCCCAAGCGCTATAACAGCATAGGCCTGAAAGCCTCTCACAATATAGGCATGAAAGCCTCTCACAGTATAAGCCTGAAAGCCTCTCACAATATAGGCCTGAAAGCCTCTCACAATATAGGACTAAAAGCCTCCCTCCTATCCTCACAATATAGGCCTGAAAGCCTCACTAATTCAGACACTCTCGATTTTCCCTTAGGCCATAAATATACCGGGTTCTCGACCCAAAACCAGTGTTTCAATTTTAAGAAATAGTATTAAAATACTCTGAGTGTCAAAAAAATTTCACAGGAAGGACTGAGTGTAAAATCATAACATATCAGTGAGGAAAATATAGTAAACACATCGCCTAAGGGGTAAATAGGTCGGCACTAGGCCCCAAACATGGCTTACAACCCAAATCATATCAAGTATATGTAGTACTATTGGAAATAAGCTTTAAAAAGCCGTTTCGCAACTCAATAGTCGCCTAAGTAAGGAATATATCTCCAAAATTTCTACCTTTGCATTTCAAAACCCGTGAAAGGGTGCATAGTCCGGGGTTTCATACCCTCAGGACAAGATTTAAAGACATTACTTACCTCAAACTAGCCCGAAATTACTTCGCAATGCGTTTGCCTTTCGAATCAACTTCCGGATGCTCCAAATCTACCAAGTTTAGATTTTTATCATCAAATTATGCTCAAGGAATAAATTCCAATTGTAAAATATCAAATTTAGCTCAAAAATCCGAATTCGGTCAAAACCCGACACCCGGGCCCGCGTCCTGAAACTCAGAAATTTTTATACCAAAATGGTCTTTCTCCTCTCACGAGTCCGTACATATAGAGAACACCAAAATCGGGGTTCGTTTGAACCCTTAAATCGACCCTTAAATGTCTCATAATCTCAAGCCCTAAACCTACATTTTTCTACTGATTTTGATGAACTAAACACTGGGATTATGCTCCTTAATCACCTATAATTGAGTTTTAATGATAAAAATACTTACCTCTTTGAAGAACACTGATTTTCCTCTTCAAAAATCGCCTCAAGAGCTCTTAGTCCGTACAAAAATGGTGTAAAAAGGGTTTAGGTCGCGGAAGGGTTAAATTAATACATGCCCAATTATTTATTCAGTGCGAACGCGGTCCCCCTCCCGCGTTCGCGAAGTACAAAATCCCCAGGCCTCTAGTTCCTCCGTGCGAACGCACTCACCTGGGTGAGAACGCGATGCCCAGGCTGGTCAACGCTCTGCGAACGCGGTCAAGAATCCGCGAAGGCACAGGTCAAATGGACCTGGGTCCCTCAACTGCCCTCAACTCTCCGCGAACGCACCCCTTAGCCCGCGTTCGCGATGGCTACCTCTCACAACTCTCCGCGTTCGCACCTCCTGGACCGCGAACGCATTGCATAAATATCCCTTCTCCCATAATTCCCCTATGCGAACGCGAGGCACCTTCCGCGAACACATAGGGTAAAATACCTGTGTAAAACACCAGCAAAAACAACATTCTCTTTAAGTCCAAATGAGTCCGTTAATCACCCAAAATCAATCCCGAGCCCCTCGGGACCCCAACCAAACATACTAACACGTCACATATGATCATTCAAACTTAGTTGCACCCCCGGAACACCAAAACTAACATCAAAACACCAAAATCACACCGGATTCAAGCCTAAGAACTTTGAAATTTTCTAAAATCCACCAACGATGCCGAAACTACCCAAAACAACTCCGATTGACCAAAACTTTTGCAGACATATCCAAAATGACATTACGAACATGTTCCAATTGTCGGAATTCCCTTACGACCCCGATAGCCTATTTTCCACTACTGACCGGAAATCACAAAAAACTAAATTTCGCCAATTCAAGCCTAATTCTACACCGGATATCACAAAAATATTCCGGACACACTCCTAAGTCCCAAATTGCTTAACGAAGCTATTCAAGCCATAAAATCCGTGTTTCGAGGTCGTTTACCAATAAGTCAACTCTTAGTTGACTTTTCCAACTTCAAGGCTATTTTTAAAGACTAAGTGACAAATTTCTCATTATAACCAAATTCCGATTTCAAGCCTACCAACTCTAACACATCAATAACAGTATAACCAACCTATGACAAGTCAATAACAGTAATTATAATGCAGGTTCTACGTAACGACGGACCGGGTTGTTACAGATAAAGGATATGAATTGGCTAGATATTACAAGTGTTTTATGGCCACAGTTTATGTCCAAGAAGAGGAGGATTGGATCCCAAGAGACATGCTTTGAAGAAGGTCCTAGTTAGTCAACTTTTGAACCAATTTGGCACCTAAAATGTGTCCAAACTCGCATCCCATGAAGTCCTACATAAAGCCACGTTTCATAGCATAAAAAGGAATTACTTGATGTCCAAGAAGGATACAGTAGCCGTACTAGATGTTGAGTGCAAGTTTGTGCCAAGTTGCTTGCAAATTTCCTTCAAGATTTCCAAGATTTTCAAGATTCTATCCAATATTGGTTTGAGACTTATTTCCATATATAATGTGGCCATATTTATTGCTTTCCTAGTTAGTTAAGATTATGTTTTTCTTTTACTAAAATTTTTGGAATTACTTTCCAAGAATGACTTGGTTTTTGCTTCCTAGTATTTTCCTTTTCCTAAGGTAGTTGGACTTGTTGTCCAAAGTAGTTTATGACTTTATTTCTTTATTTTTTTAGGTACAATTTCGTGACCCCTCTCTATATAAAGGGTTTCTTGTTTGTTTTTAGACTTAGATTATTATTGACAATATCAATAAAAATTGTGAGTTTTTTCTTGCACTCTTGTGTGTGGCTACTCTTGGATTTATTCTTCAAGCTTCAAGACTCAACTTAAGGTGGTAAGATTAAATTCTTTCGAAATCTTAGATCACTTATAGGTATTCAATAAAGGTGATAAGTTTAGGCTTATTTTTGTTCTTGTTATTCTAAAGGGTCGGGTTTCACACTCTATTTCTTGTTTTTAAGTCTCTACCAAAGGCGATTAGTTCTTTGTTAGCTAATTGTTGTTGTTAGGATTCAACTTCAAGAATAGACTTCTTGAATTCAAGAAACTCTTTCTTGAATTCCATCTATCTTTAATTTTTCTTCTTTTTTGTTTCTTTATTTTTCTTTTAGCTTCCGCATGTTTCTTGATTTTCTTTAGTAGTTCTCGACCCCTATCGTGTTGTTATCAAGTGTTATCAGAGCATAGTCTAATCAAGATTTTAATCTTGATAATCTTGGGAGGTTCTTGAGCAAAAAAAAAAACCAAAAACAAAAATCAACCAAATAAAACAAAAAAGGGGTTAGCTCATTATTATTTATAGAATTCAAGTATTATTTGGTTTCCAAATCAAGAAAGGAAACAAGAAGAGGGGATCCTAGTTCTTGAAGATTAAGGTAACTTCTTTCCCTATTCTTGAGGGTTTTGGGTTTTTTAAATTTTTTTCTTTTTCTTTTTAAACTAACCAATTCCTATTCTTTCTAGGTTTGGTCTTCCCCTTTCCTTTTTCTTTTCTAACTCCTTAATTTTATCAATAAATGGTTGTGACTTGTTAGGTTTATTAATAAATTTAAAGATTAACGACCAAGAGTTTCTTTGAGTGGAAAAAAAGCAAGAGAGGTTAAAGTATTAGAAGGAAAAAAATCAAACTTGAGAGATACATAATTCTTCTAATCTTTGTTCAAGATGTTTCGAACAGGTACTTATCGTGAAAGGAGGGAGCTATGATTCAACAACTTAAAAAGTCAAACTTACAATATAGCGAATGGAAGGAAGACAATGGTAAAGTTATTTTTCAAACAAGAGCTAAAGTGATGTCCGCGATTTGTGCCCGTAGAATTGACAAAGAATATGGCTATAACTTAATTAGCACTTATATGGTTGAGAAATTGAATTTGCCTTGTGTTGAGCATATTGAACCCTACATGTTGAGAGGGGTAAAGTTAGATAAAAGAGTGTTATTACTATTTTCTATTGGAAGATATGAGGATGCGATCTGGTGTGATGTGATTCCCATGAACAATTATCATATATTGCTGGGAAAGACATGGTATGTCTACAGAAGATCTTCGTATAACATAGAAAAAATAGATACTCTTTTGAGGTTAACGAGAAGAAACTCATTCTTGGGCCTTTGACTTCCTCACAAATTTGTGAAGATGAAAAGACTGTTAAAGAAAATATGGAAAAATATGAGGGAGAAAAGAATGAGAGGAGTAAGGAAAAAGGAGAGGTTGTGTTTAGTGAAGAGAGTGGGATGTCGAGTAAGGTAAAGAGTGATCTTGAGAAAAAAGAAAATAGAGAAGGCAATGAGATTAAAAAAGTCTGTGAGGTAGAGAGAGAAAAACAAGAGGGTTTGTGTAACGACCCGACCGGTCGTTTTGCGTTATCGGACCATGTTTCCCTAAATAAAACTTCCCATAGAGGCTTATTGTGATTTATGACTTGCGGGGACGGGTGGTTCGAAATTCAGAAGTGTTTAGAGCAGTATAGGAACACTTAGTTCCTTAAGATTGGCCTTTTTGGTCAAGTTTGACTTCGGTCAATATTTTGAGTAAACGACCTCGAAATCGAGTTTCGACGGTTCCAGTAGCTTTGTATGATGATTTTGGACTTGGGAAAATTTTTGGAATGGGTTTTGGATGACCCGGGTGCGTTTCGGCGCCCAATATCGAAATAAGAATTTCCTTAAGTTTGAAAATTGGTTTGGAACGTGTTTTTGTGTTATCGCAGTTCGAACGGAATTCCGAGATCGGGAATAGTTCTGTTATGTCATTTATGACTTGCCTGCAAAATTTGGTGTCATTCCGAGTAGTATAGGTCGATTCAGCGCATTGTTATAGAGTTCAAGAACTTGAAGTTCTTAAGTTTTGATTCTAGGGGTTTTGAGATGTGATTTTGAGTTTTAGCGTTGTTTTGAGTGTTCTGAAGGCTCGAGCGAGTCCGTATTATGATTTGGGACTTGTTGGTATATTTGGACGGGGGCTCGGGTGGCCTCAGGTGCCTCTCGGGCACCAAACGAGGCTAAAAACTAGCTGAAGCAACTGCCGGTGCACCTGTTCTGGTGTGACCGCAGGTGCGGTTGCCAAGTCGCAGGTGAGACCCCCTGGTGGGCTGCCCATATTTCGCAGGTGCAGGCCTTTTCTTGCAGGTGCGGACTCCTGACCGCAGGTGCGAGCCCAGGCCCTTTTGTCCATTTCCGCAGGTGCGAGACCGCAGGTGCGATACCGCAGGTGCGATACCGCAGGTACGGTCCTTGAGCCACAGGTGCGGAACCACTGTAGGCAGTGTGTTCTTTAAAAACACGGGAAATGTCCATTTCTCCCCATTTCTTCCACCATTAGAGACCTTGAGAACTTGGGAAAACTGCCCCACGACCTAGCTACTGAAGAGGTAAGTAAATTCTACCCTAGTGTTAGTTTAATACATGAATTACTAGCTAAATTAACTACTTAATTAGTGAAAATTCAAGGAGTTGAGTAGTCACCTAAGGTTTTCGAGGTTTTAAGGAATGACCCGTGAATTGGCTATGAAATCATACAAAAATCATACATTAACGATCCTTAGGTTATGGGTGAGTGTTTCCTTCGTGAATATTCGGAATCCGAGCGTGCGTGCCCGGGGGTGAATTTTGGGATTTCGTCAAGAATGATGAAATGACTAAATAAAATGGGGAAATTTCATGCTTTTGAGTATAATTTGATATATTTACATAACATTTGACTAGTTTCGAGTCCTCGGGTGACGAGTTCGGAGTTTCAGGCGCATTCCTGACCCGGGGAGTAGGTTCGACATGAGGTGAGTCTCCTTTCTAACCTTGTAAGAGGAAATTGTCCCCATAGGTGATCTAAATTCTACGTGTTAATTTTTGTGGGGGCTACGTACGTACCTAGTGATGAGAGTCTGTACGTCGCGGCTATTATTGTCATGTCGGGTAGTTTAGGACCCACGAGCATGCTTTTATGTGCCTTACATGTATCCCTAAATGTATGATTGAGTTGCTTATTATTCTTGAATTGGCATGAAGATATTAGGAAGTCATGTTTTAATTTCATTACTTAAGTTCTTGTTTTCAAGTATAATCTCTGTTAAATGCCTGAATTTCTAATAATTCTGTGTATGTATATGAGCACCCGCGTCACATGTATGATTCGTGAGCGGGGTAGCCTTATCATTATGTAAACCGTGTTGCATTATCGATTCGCGAGCGGGGTAATAGATGCATCTATGGTTTGAGCCGTTCGACCCTCGGCCGTGCAAATTTATTTTCACGACGCTTCCACCGTACGCTCCGACATACTATGTGTTGTATATTTGACTGAGAGTCTTGTTGTTATTATATAAACTGCTTCATGTGAAAAGGGAAAGTAGTTCATTATATACTATTGTGATTTTACAGGTAGAAGTAAGTAAGTTGTAAATTCATATTTGATATTTCATGTCTTTGTGATTCCAGGACTGTTATCCCTGCTTAGTCTTATTTAGCCATGTTATTTACTCATGGACCTAGTAAGTATCACGTCTACTTCTCGTCACTACTTCTTCGAGATTATACGGGATAATCACTGGGTACATATTTGTTTATATATACTCATGCTACGCTTCTGTACTTAATTGTACAGGTTCCGAGGAAGGTGCATCTGGCTATCAGACCGGAGCGCGTTCTTGAGAGCATACTCTGTACCCGACTCTACGGTGATCTGCTTCCCCCTTGACAATCCTCAACAGCACATGGGAGTTGTCTTTTGCTATCTCTGTCCATTTCCTTTAGACAACAGCACATTCATTTTATCTTATTTTGTATATTTCACTTGTCGGCCCGTAGGCTTGTGACACTAGGTCTTGGCACGTAGTAGATATTATATTTTGGCACTGTATATATGTTATCTACGATCCTTTTGGTTGTGTTGATTTAAATTGGCTAAGTTATACGTTTTCACCTTGCAATGTTAAACCTTAAAAATTGGCAAAGTTTCGGAAGAATCAATCAAATAAGGTAATCTCGTTAGTAACACAAGTGTTGGCTTGCCTGACCCCGGCGTTGGGCGCCATCACGACCTGAGTTCGGGTTTGGGTCGTGACAACATGGTATCAGAGCCCTAGGTTCACGTAGGTCTCACGAGTCACGGGCAGGCCCAGTAGAGTCTTGCAGATTGGTACAAAGACGTCTGTACTTATCTTTAGGAGGCTATAGGGTGTTAGGAAACTTCTCTTTATTCATATTCTATCGTGCAGTCGATGGTGTACTAAAAATCATTCTTTTATTCTCTCACAGATGGTGACGACGCGCGTATCCGATGTTCCAGACCCGGAAGATGCCGCTACTCCCGCCGTCAGAGGCCGGGGGAGGGCACCAACCTGAGGTAGGGTACGAGGGTGTCCTAGAGCTATTCCGGTTGTACCACCACCAGAGGATCCTATCATTGAAGAGAAGGACGAGGTGCCCCGAGCTGATCCTACTCCAGTGGACTTCATGACGGCGCCAGGCTTCCAGGAGGTCATGGGCCGTATGATGAGATTTATGGACACTATGTCCCAGGCTGTTTTATTTCCAGCAGATCCGTCCACTTCTCAGGCGGGAGGGGGAGTCCAGACCCCTACTACCCAGGTTGCAGGTCAGATAGCAGCATTACATCATACCCCATGTACACTGCCCGTGGGTGGGGTCCATCCAGTAGCAGTAGCACCAGAGCTCAGACCAGCTGCGGACGGTGATCCGCAGAAGTTATTGGATAGATGGACTCGATTGCACCCTCCAATCTTCGGGGGTGAGCGAGGTGAGGATGCCCAGGATTTCATTGACAGGTGCATGGACAGACTGCACAACATGAGGATACTAGAGTCCCATGGAGTGGATTTCACTACTTTTCAGCTTGAGGGAAGGGCCCGCAGATGGTGGAAGTTCTACATCCTTGGTAGACCAGAAGGTTCCCCTCATACCTCTTGGGAGCAGTTCACTCAATTGTTCCTGGACAAGTATATTCAACCCTCCGAGAGGGAAGAGCTGCGGTATCAGTTCGAGCAGCTGGAGGAGGGCCAGATGTCAGTGACACACTACGAGGCCAGGCTTTTTGAGTTGTCTTGTCATGCCCTTATGATACTTCCTACTGCCGCTGAGAGAGTGCGGAGATTTGTAGCTGGGCGACACTCAGGTATTAGGGCCAACATGGCCCGAGAGGTGGAGATGGGGACACTCTATCAACTTGTGGTCGAGATAGCTCGTCGGATTGAGGGTTATCGATTGAGGGGCAGAGAGTAGGGTCAACAGGACAAGAGAGCTAGATTTTTGGGAGATTTCAGAGGTGCCCCAGTCAGAGGTAGGGGTCAGTTCGACAGGGCCAACCTAGCAGGCCTCCATATTCAGCTCCTCCACCACCTCCCCGTGGTGCTCCAGTGAGGCCTTATTTCAGCGCCATGCCAGAGAGTTCTTACCGCCCACCAGCCATTCAGGGTTACTCCGACGGGTATTCCGGTCATCAGGGGTCTTCTAGTTCTTACTTCAGTGCCATGCCAGAGGGTTCTCACCGTCCCCCAGTTATCGAGGGTTCTTCTTTAGGGCAGCAGGTCATGCCCCAGTGAGATGTTATGAGTGTGGGGATTCAGGCCATATGAGGAGGACTTGTCCTAGGCTTCGGGGCAAGGCTGTTTAGCAGGGTTATCAGCCTACATACTCAACATTGGCGCCCCGTCCACCCCGAGGTGGAGGATAGACTAGTAGAAGCCGCCCTAGAGGTGGAGGCCAGGCAGGAGGAGCTCTGCCAATTCCTATTCATTCCAGCGGAGGTCAGTCTTCCGGTGCACCAGCCAGGTTCTATGTTATTCCGGCCCGAGCAGATGCAGTGGCCTCACACGCTGTGATCACATGTACTATTTCAGTATGTGGTATAGAGGCATCAGTGTTATTTGATCCATGATACACTTATTCATATGTGTCAGCCTTATTTGCTTGTTTCATGGATGTTCCTCGTGAGTCCTTGGATTCTCCTATGTATGTGTCCACTCCTGTGGGCGATTCTGTGGTGGTAGACCAGTTCTATCGATCTTGTGTGATCACCTTCTGTGGGTTCGAGGCCAGAACGGACCTTCTATTGCTCGACATGGTCGATTTTGAGGTTATTCTAGGCATGGATTGGCTATCTCCTTATCACGCCGTGCTAGATTTCCATGCCAAGACCGTTACTTTAGCCATGCCCGAGTCGCCTAGGCTGGAGTGGAGAGGTTCCTCAGCTAGTGCATCCAGCCGGGTTATTTCATTCCTGAAGGCTCGACACATGGTCGAGAAGGGTTGTCTGGACTATCTTGCTTATGTGCGGGACACCACCGCCGAGTCTACGATGATTGATTCAGTGCCAGTTGTTCGAGAGTTTACTGATGTATTTCCTTCAGACCTTCCGGGCATGCCTCCGGATCGTGATATTGATTTCTGTATCGATGTAGTTCTAGGCACTCAGCCTATTTCCATTCCCCTGTACCGTATGGCTCTGAGGGAGCAGCTTGAGGACTTGTTAGCTAAGGGGTTTATCAGACCGAGTGTATCGTCGTGGGGGTGCTCCAGTCCTATTTGTGCAGAAGAAAGATGGGTCTATGCTGATGTTTATTGATTACCGCTAGTTGAAAAGGTCACCATTAAGAGCAAGTATCTTTTGCCGTGCATCGATGATTTGTTTGACCATCTTCAGGGTGCTCGGGTGTTTTCTAAGATTGATTTGAGATCGAGGTACCACCAGCTAAAGATTCGGGCCTCGGATGTTCCAAAGACTGCTTTTCGTACGAGATATGGCCATTATGAGTTCCTGGTGATGTCCTTTGGCTTGACTAATGCCCAAACAACATTTATGGACTTGATGAACAAGGTGTTCAGGCCGTATATTGACTCTTTCATCATTTTATTTATTGATGACATCTTGATTTACTCATGTAGCCTGGGGGAGCACGAGCACCATTTGAGAGTTGTGCTCCAGACTTTGCGGGAACAGAATCTATATGCTAAGTTCTCCAAGTGTGAGTTCTGGTTGGATTCCGTGGCATTTTTGGGGCATGTGGTATCCGGAGAGGGTATCAAGGTTGATCCTCAAAAGATCGAGGCAGTTCAGAGTTGGCCGCATCCTGTTTCAGCTACAGAGATCAGGAGCTTCTTGAGCCTAGCAGGTTATTACCGCCGTTTTGTGGATGGGTTTTCTTCTATTGCAGCCCCATTGAATTGACTCAGAAGAATGCCCTGTTCCGATGGTCCGACGAGTGTGAGGCGAGCTTTCAGAAGCTCAAGGCAGCATTGACTTCAGCACCAATTCTAGTATTGCCTTCCGGTTCAGGGATGTATACAGTGTATTGCGGCGCTTCACGCGTTGGTTTTGGGTATGTGTTGATGCAGGAAGGGAGAGTTATTGCTTATGCTTCACGCCGACTGAAAGTTCATGAGAAGAATTACCCTGTGCACGATTTAGAGGTGACGGCGATTGTTCATGCTCTTAAGATTTGGAGGCACTACTCGTGTGGAGTGTCTTGTGAGGTTTATACAGACCACCGCAGCTTGCAGCACTTTTTCAAGCATATGGATCTTAATTTGAGATAGCGCATATGGCTTGAGTTGTTGAAGGACTATGATATCACCATTCTTTATCATTCGGGCAAGGCAAACGTGGTAGCCGATGCCTTAAGCAGGAAGGCAGAGAGTATGGGTAGCTTGGCTTATATTGCAGCAGAGGAGAGACTCTAGCCTTGGACACTCAGTCCTTGGATAATCGCCTGGTGAGATTAGACCTTTCAGAGCCTCGTCGAGTTTTAGCACATGTGGTTGCTCAATCTTTGTTATCGGGGGAGATTAAGGCTCGACAGCTTGATGATCCGTACTTGGCAGAGCTACGGGAGAGAGTGATTCAGGGTGGTGCCAAGGAGGTTACTATTGGCGAGGATGGTGTTCTAAGACTTCAGGGACGTTTATGTGTTCCTAATGTCGATGGCCTTAGAGGGAGGATTCTAGAGGAGGCACACAACTCTTGGTATTCTGTTCATCCTGGTGCTACAAAGATGTATCGTGATTTGAAGCAGCATTTCTAGTGGAGGCGGATGAAGAAGGACATTGTGGAGTATGTGGCTAGGTGTCTTAATTTCCAGCAGGTTAAGTGTGAGCAATAGAGTCCAGGAGGCCTACTTCAGCAGATTCCCATTCCTGAGTGAAAGTGGGAGCCCATCACTATGGACTTCGTGGTTGGGTTGACTCGGACTTTGCGAAAGGTTGACGCGGTTTAGGTCATTATGGATAGATTGACCAAATCGGCACATTTCATTCCAGTGGCTACTACTTATACTTCTGAGAGCTTGGCCCATATCTACATTCGGGAGGTAGTCTGGTTGCACGGTGTGCCGGTGTCCATTATATCAGATCGAGGTCCTCAGTTCACCTCGCATTTTTGGAGAGCATTGCATAGTGAGATGGGTACCCAGATAGATCTCAGTACAATATTTCACCCTCAGACTGATGGTCAGTCGGAGCGTACAGTTCAGATATTAGAGGACATGCTCAGGGCATATGTGATTGACTTTGGAGGTCAGTGGGACCAGTTCTTGCCTTTGGCCGAGTTTGCTTACAATAATAGTTATCAGTCCAGCATCGAGATAGATCCATTTGAGTTCTTGTATGGTCGGCGATGTCGTTCTCCTATCGGGTGGTTTGAGCCTGGCGAGGCTAAGTTATATGGCACCGACCTGGTGAGGGATGCTTTGGAGAGGGTGAAGTTGATTCAGGAGAGGCTCCACACAGCACAGTCCAGATAGAAGAGTTACGCGGATCAGATGGTGCGTGATGTATCATTTATGGAGGGAGACAAGGTTCTGTTGAAGGTCTCGCTGATGAAGGGTATTATGAGGTTCGGGAAGAAGGGCAAGCTGAGCCCACGATTTATAGGTCCTTTCGAGGTGTTGAGGCGAGTTGGAGAGGTTTCTTATGAGCTTGATTTACCTCCCAGTTTATCAGGAGTTCATCCGGTCTTTCACGTGTCCATGCTCCGAAGGTACCACGCCGACTTCTCGCACGTGGTCGATTTCAACACTATTGTGTTGGATGAGAGGTTGGGCTATGAGAAGGATCCAGTGGCTATTATTGATAGACAGGATCGCCAGTTGAGATCCAAGAGAGTTTCTGCCGTAAAGGTGCAGTGGAGGGGCCAACCAGTCGAGGAAGAGACCTGGGAGTCCGAGGAGGGCATGCAGAGTAGATATCCGCACTTATTCAGCACTTCAGGTATGATTCTAGACCCGTTCGAGGACGAACGTTTGTTTAAGAGGTGGAGAATGTAACGACCTGACCGGTCATTTTGCGTTATCGGACCCCGTTCCCCTAAATGAAACTTCCCATAGCGGCTTATTGTGATTTATGACTTGCGGGGACAGGTGGTTCAGGATTCGGAAGTGTTTAGAGCAGTATAGGAACACTTAGTTCCTTAAGATTGGCCTTTTTGGCCAAGTTTGACTTCAGTCAACATTTTAAGTAAATGACATCGGAATCGAGTTTCGACAGTTCCAGTAGCTTCGTATGATGATTTCGGACTTGGGCGTATGTTCGAAATGGGTCTTGGATGACCCCGAGAGCGTTTCGGCGCCCAATATCGAAATAAGAATTTCCTTAAGTTTGAAAATTGGTTTGGAACGTGTTTTTGTGTTATCGCGGTCCGAACATATTTCCGAGACCGGGAATAGTTCCGTTATGTCATTTATAGCCTGTAAAATTTGGTGTCATTCCGAGTAGTATAGGTCGATTCGGCGAATTGTTATAGAATTCAAGAACTTGAAGTTCTTAAGTTTTGATTCTAGGGGTTTTGAGATATGATTTTAGTTTTAGCGTTGTTTTGAGTGTTCCGAAGGCTCGAGGGAGTCCGTATTATGATTTGGGACTTGTTGGTATATTTGGACGGGGGCTCGGGTGGGCCCAGGTGCCTCTCGGGAACCAAACGAGGCTAAAAACCAGCTGAAGCAATTGTTGGTGCACCTGTTCTGGTGTGACCGCATGTGCGGTTGCCCAGTCGCAGGTGCGACCTCCTGGTGGTCTGCTCATCTCTCGCAGGTGCGGGCCTTTTCCCGCAGGTTCAGAGCCGCTGGTGCAGACTCCTGACCGCAGGTGCGAGCCCAGGCCCTTTTGTCCATTTCCGCAGGTGCGAGCCTTTGCTCGCAGGTGCGGTCCTTGAGCCGCAGGTGTGGAACAACTGTAGGCAATGTGTTCTTTTAAAACACGGCAAATGTCCATTTTTTCCCATTTCTTCCACCATTAGAGACCTTGAGAGCTTGGGAAAACTGCCCCACGACCTAGCTACTGAAGAGGTAAGTAAAATCTACCCTAGTGTTAGTTTAATACATGAATTACTAGCTAAATCAACTACTTAATTAGTGAAAATTCAAGGAATTGGGTAGTAACCTAGGGTTTTCGGTAATTTAGGAATTACTCGTGAATTGGCTATGAAATCATACAAAAATCATACATTAACGATCCTTAGGTTATGGGTGAGACTTTCCTTCGTGAATTTTCAAAATTCGAGCGTGCGGGCCCGGGGGTGAATTTTGGGATTTCTTCAAGAATGATGAAATGACTAAGTAAAATGGGAAAATTTCATTCTTTTGAGTATAATTTGATATATTAACATAACATTTGACTAGTTTTGAGTCCTTGCGTGACGAGTTCGGAGTTTCGGGCACATTCTTGACCCGGGGAGTAGGTTCGACACGAGGTGAGTCTCCTTTCTAACCTTGTAAGAGGGAATTGTAACCATAGGTGATCTAAATGCAACGTGTTAATGTCTGTGGGGGCTACGTACGTACCTAGTGACGAGAGTCCGTACGTAGCAGCTATTATTGTCATGTCGGTAGTTTTAGGACCCACGAGCATGCTTTTATGTTCCTTACATGTATCCCTAAATGTATGATTGAGTTGATTATTATTCTTGAATTGGCATGAAGATATTAGGAAGTCATGTTCTAATTTCATTACTTAAGTTCTTGTTTTTATGTATAATCTCTGTTAAATGCCTGAATTTCTAATAATTTTGTGTATGTATATGAGCACTCGCGTCACATGTATGATTCGTGAGCGGGGTAGCCTTATCATTATGTAAACCGCGTCGCATGATCGATTCGTGAGCGGGGTAGTAGATGCATCTATGGTTCGAGCTGTATGACCCTCGACAATGCACATTTATTTTCACGACGCTTCGGTCGTACGCTCCGGCATACTATGTGTTGTATATTTGACTGAGAGTCTTGTTGTTATTATATAAACTGCTTCATGTGAAAAGGGAAAGTAGTTCATTATATACTATTGTGATTTGACAAGTAGAAGCAAGTAGGTTGTAAATTTATATTTGATATTTCATGTCTTTGTGATTCCAGGACTGTTATCCCTGCTTAGTCTTATTTAGGCCTGTTATTTACTCATGGCCCTAGTAAGTATCACGTCTACTTCTCGTCACTACTTCTTAGAGATTAGACGGGATACTCACTGGGTACATATTTGTTTATATGTACTCATGCTACGCTTCTGTACTTAATTGTACAGGTTCTGAGGCAGGTGCATCTGGTTATCAGATCGGAGCCCGATCTTGAGAGCATACTCTGTACCCGACTCTACGGTGACCTGCTTCCCCCTTGGCGATCCTCAGCAGTACTTGGGAGTTGTCTTTTGCTATCTCTGTCCATTTCCTTCAGACAGGAGCACAATTATTTTATCTTATTTTGTATATTCCACTAGTCCGCCCGTAGGCTTGTGACACTAGGTATTGGCACGTAGTAGATATTATATTTTGCCACTATATATATGTTATGTACGGTCCTTTTGGTTGTGTTTGTTTAAATTGGCTAAGTTATACGTTTTCACCTTACAATGTTAAACCTTAAAAATTGGCAAAGTTTCGGAATAATCTATCAAATAAGGTAATCTCGTTAGTAACACAAGTGTTTGCTTGCCTGACCCCAGCGTTGGGCGCCATCACGACGTGAGTTCTGGTTTGGGTCGTGACAGTTTGAGTGAACAAAAAGAAAAAAACTTTAGTGAGAGAAAAGAGGCTAAAGGTGACGAAACAATTAGTCTTGTGGGAAAAGCCACAGAGAATGTAAGCAAGAAGAAAGTTTCTTTACTTCCTGACCCATTAACTCTTTCTTGTTTTAGTTCTTGTGATTTTGTGTAGCCAAGTGTTGAAAGACCTTTTGAAATGGGAGGTAAGATGCAAGAGATAGTGTCAAAGGATCCAATTGGATTCCAATATGAATTTGGCAAAATCAATTCTTGTTGGATGGTGGAAGATAAAAGCTTGGTTAATTTCTTTGTTGTTGAACCTTTTGACTATTTTGATCCTTATTTACAGGTTTACAACATGGAGTCCCCTAAAGGCATTACTAAGTTAGAGCCATTGCATAAAGGAATAAAAGGTGATGTTGTTCAATCAATAAATAAGTCCAAGTATGGTACGTATAATTGGTTTATTCACATTCTTGGCCTTTCTAGAACACCTAAGGTATTTTTGGAGGTAATGAACTACACTCTTATTTCTTATGTTGGTGACTTTTTAATTTTTGTGTATGATGATATTTTGATGCATATGAAGTCATTAACTTTAATATCTAAGTTCAAGTGCAAGAGTATTTTGCTTCCTTTTGAAATTGAGTATGACATAGATTATTATGCATTCCAACTTGGCCGAAAGAGGCATGAAATTTATAAGAAGAGGCTTGCTAATGAGTTAAATGTTCTTTCTTCTCTTATTCAAGTGCCTAATGAGTTTTCATGTGATAAACTGCTAGAATGTGAGTTTTGTTGTTTGATGGGAAGTCATTCCTCTAGTTATGTTGATTGTGAGCCTGTAAAAGTGCTTGCTTCTAGTAAAGAGGATATGCATGATTATTGTGACATTAGTGATCAAATACTCTTTCATGAACCTATCTATGACTCTTTTTGTGATAATTTGAGCAATTATGTAGAATTCATTGATGTTGCGAATATTATTGGGGAAAGTTATAATCATGAGCTTGGATGTATTGAAATTTTATTTTGGAATTTATGGGTTCTTCTGACCTTTTTGATAATTTATGTGTTTCTTTGAATAATTTAGATGTAGAAGAATCCATGAGATTTATAATTGATAATTGGCTATATCATAAAAGTGTCTTATTTGATACACGTGGCAAAGATAATTATGTAAAATGGTTGCATGGCCAATATTTTGTAATTTCTTTAGCATGCACATATTTGGACTACCTAGACAAGATCACACTACAGATTTCATTATATAGTGCATCTGAGAGAGATTTTTATTTGACAAATCTAAGTAGGCATAAATCTTATTGGGATGATGATGTCCATATACTTTATGTAACGACCCGATCGGTTATTTTGTGTTTCAGGACCCCGTTCCCCTAAATGAGACTTCTCGTAGTTTCTTTTACTAATTTATGAATTGCGGGGGCGGGTAGTTCGGGATTTGGAAGAGTTTGGAATGGTATAGGAACACTTGGTTCCTTAAGGTTGGCCTTAAAGGCCAAGTTTGACTTCGGTCAACAATTTGAGTAAACAACCTCGGAATCGAGTTTTGACGGTTTCGGTAGCTTCGTATGATGATTTCAGACTTGGGCGTATGTTCGAAACGGGTTTTGGATAATGGGAGCATTTCGGAGCCCAATAATGAAATACGAGCTTCTTTAAGTTCAAATTGAGGTTTGGAACGCATTTTTGTGTTATCGAGGTCCAAACGGAATTCCGAGATCGGGAATAGTTCCGTCATGCCATTTATGAATTGCTTGCAAAATTTGGTGTCATTCTGAGTAGTATAGGTAGGTCTGGCGCATGGTTAACGAATTCAAGAAACTTAAAGTTCTTAAGTTTGGTTCTAGGGGTTTTGAGGTGTGATTTTGAGTTCTAGCGTTGTTTTGGGTGTCCCGAAGGCTCGAGCAAGTCCGTATTATGATTTGGAACTTGGTGGTATATTTGGACAGGGGCTCGGGTGGGCCCAGACGCCGCTCGGGCATCAAGCGAGGCTAACAACCAGCAAAAATAGCTGTTGGTGCGACCGCACCTGCGATGGCCCAGTCGCAGGTGCGAGACCGCTCCTGCGATCCCAACCTCGCAGAGATGTCCCCAGGTGAGTTTTCCCATTTTTGCAGGTCCGTATAGCCTTCCGCAGAAGCGGAGCCGCAGGTGCGGACCCCTCTCCGCAGGTGCAAGGCCAGACTCCCTTGCCCAATTCCGCAGCTACGAGATTATTCTCGCAGATGCGAGACCGCAGGTGCGAAAACCCTGTAGGCAGTAAGGTTCTTTTAAAATACGGGACTTAGCCCTTTCTCACCATTTTCTTCTCCACCATAGGCGTTTTTGAGAGCTCAAGAGGGTGTTCGACATAGCTACTGAAAGGTAAGTAATTTCTACTATATCTAGCTTAAACACTTGAATTCCTAGGTAAATTAACATCCTAAATTAGTATAAATCAAGGGTTAGAGTAAAAGCCTAGGGCTTTATGAAATTTAGGGAATTACCTACGAACTAGTTATGAAATCATAGAAAAACCATATATTAATGATCCTTAGGTTATGGGTAAATGTTTCCTTCAAATATTTCCGGAATCCGAGCATGTGGGCCCGAGGTGTATTTTGAGATTCTTCAAAGTAGGTTGAAATAATTATTTAAATAGGAGAATTTCATACTTTTGAGTGTAGATTAATTAATTTGTACAACATTTGACTAATTTCGAGTCCTTGGGAGACGAGTTTGGAGTTTCAGGCGCATTCTTGACCCGGAAAGCACGAGGTGCGTCTCCTTTCTAACTTTGTAAGAGGGAATAGTCCCCATATGTAAATATAAATGATTGCATGTCCTTAATTGCGGGGGCTACGCACGCACGAAGCGACGAGAGTCCGTGCGTAGCTACTATTATGTTATGTCAGGTAGTTTTTAGGATTCACAAGCATGCTTTATGTGCCGTATCGATAATCTTAAATGTTAATTTAGACAGCCTAATATTCTTGAAATATCTAATGCATATCTAGGAGATTACATTATGAAATTATTATCATTTAATACTTTTTCTGTAAGTATATCTTTTACTGAATCCCTGATATCATGTTAATTATGTCGGGTACCCGCATCACACATATGATTCGCGAGCGAGGTAGCCCTACTATTATGTCAACTACATCGCATGTTCAATTCGCGAGCGGTGTAATAGATGCATCTATGGTTTGAGTCGTTCCACCCTTCGGCAGTGCACATTTATTTTCGCGTCGTATAGGCTGTACGTTCATGGCATGACATGTGTTTGTAAATTGTCTGGGTATTATGTGAATGTGCGTCTGTAGAATATTATGAAAAGGAAAACTACGTAATTTATATGCTAGGGAACTTGACACGTAAGGATAGTTTTAGATGTTATTTGATGCTTCTGCCTTCATTATTATCCATGACCACTATTCCTGTTTAGACTTACACTTAAACCATATTATAGAGAACCTAGTAAGTATCACGTCGACCTCTCGTCACTACTTCTTTGAGATTAGACGGGATACTCACAGGGTACATATTGTTTATGTACTCATGCTACGCTTCTGTACTTAATTGTACAGGTTCTGAGGCAGGTGTATCTGGGTATCGGTCCGGCGTTCGTCCTTGACTAGTACTTGTTGTGGATTTCCCGGTGAGCTGCTTTTCTTGACGTTCCATGGCAACACCTTGGATTTCTTTCCTTTTGTTGATTATATCTGTCTATATTGTTCATTAGATAGTAGGGCAGACTTGTATTCTCTTGGATACTTATTCTATTAGATGCTTGTAGACTTGTGACACCAGTTCCTGGCACACACACGTAGTAAAAATCATATTTTGGGGTTGTAATTATTAATTATGACTACTACGGTTATTTTCCCTCTTTAAGGTTGTTTAAGTCATTTGACTGTTTTGCGATTTAAGTCCTAAAATTTCACAAGTATTGGAAAAATGTTTTTGATAAATTAAAAGAGATAAATTTTAAATTAAGGTTGGCTTGCCTGACATCGGAGTTGGGCGCTATCGCGACCTAGATTAGGATTTGGGTTGTGACAACATGGTATCAGAGCTCTAGGTTCACGTAGGTCTCACAAATTACGAGCAAACCTAATATAGTCTAGCGGATCGATACAAAGACGTTTGTATTTATCTTCGAGAGGCTATAGGGTGTTAGGAAATCTCTCTTTGTTCATATTCTGTCGTGCAGTTTGTGGTATAATGAATCTCACTCTTCTATTCTCTCACAGATGGTGAGGGCACGCACAACCGATGTTCCAGACCCGGGAGGGGCCGCTACTCCCGTCGCTCGAGGCCGTGGCAGAGGTCGGGGGAGGACACCGGCCCGAGGTAGGGGACGAGGGCATCCCAGAGCTGTCCCAGTAGCACCCCCAGCGGATCCGGCAGAGGATCCTATCATAGAGGAGCAGGGCGAGGCGCCCGCAGTAGATCCTGCCCCATTAGACTTATGACGGCGCCGGGATTCCAGGAGGTCATGGGCCGTATGATGCGGTTCATGGACACCATGACTCAGGCTGGTTTATTTCCAGCAGATCCTGCCACATCTCAGGCGGGAGGGGGGGCCCAGACCCCTACTTCCCAGGCCGCAGTTCATGCAGTAGTATATCAGACCCCGGGTACACTGTCTGTGGGGGGGGGGGGGGGGAGGGGGGGGCTAGCCAGTGGCAGCGGTACCTGAGCCCAGGCCAGCTGCGAACGGCGACCCGCAGAAGTTATTAGATAGATGGACCAGATTTCACCCTCCTGACTTCGAAGGTGAGCGTCATGAGGACGCATAAGACTTTATTGATAGGTGCAGGGACATACTGCAAAACATGAGGATACTGGAGTCCCATGGAGTCGACTTCACTACCTTACAGTTAGAGGGCAGGGCCCGTAGATGGTGGCAGTCCTATATACTGGGTAGACCGGCAGAGCTCCTCTCCTCACTTGGAGCAGTTCACTTAGTTTTTCCTGGACAGATATATTCCACCCTCTGAGAGGGAAGAGCTGCGGTATCAGTTTGAGTAGCTGGAGCAGGGTCAGATGTCCATGACTGATTACGAGGCCAGGTTTTCTGAGTTGTCTCATCATGCCCTCATACTTCCTACTGATGCTGAGAGAGTGCGGAGGTTTGTAGCTGGGATGCACTAAGGTATTAGGGCCATCATGGCCCGAGAGGTGGAGATGGGGACTCCTTATCAGCTTGTGGTCGAGATTGCTCAACGGATTGAGGGTTACACATCGAGGGGCAGAGAGCAAAATCAACAGGATAAGAGATCTAGATTCTCTGGGGATTTCAGAGGTGCTCCAGCCAGGGGCAGAGGTACGTTCGGTAGGGGACAGACTAGCAGGCCTCCTTATTCAGCACCCCCACCACCTCCTCGTGGTGTCCCAATGAGGCCTTATTTCAGCGCCATGCCAGAGAGTTCTTATCGCCCACCAGCCATTCAAGTTTCCTCCGGCGGGTATTCCGGTCATCAGGGATCTGCTAGTCCTTACTTTAGTGTTATGCCAGAGAGTTCTCCCTGTCATCCAATTATTCAGGGTTCTTCTTCTTCAGGGAAGCAGGGCATGGTACCTATGGGATGTTATGAGTGTGGGGATCCAAGCCATATGAGGAGGACTTGTCCCAGGCTTCGGGGCAAGGCCGTTCAGTAGAGTTATCAACCTACATTCTCAGCTCCGGCGGTTTGGCCAACCAGATGTGGAGGCCATACATGGAGAGCTCAGCCAGGTTCTATTCATTCCAGCGGAGGTCAGTCATCCGGTGCTCCAGCCAGATTCTATGCTATCCCGTCCAGATCAGATGCAATGGCCTCAAACGCCGTGATCACATGTATTATTTCAATATGCGGTAGAAAGGGCATCAGTATTATTTGATCCAAGATCCACTTATTCATATGCATCAGCCTTATTTTCTCGTTTCCTGGATATTCCTCATGAGTCCTTGGGTGCTCCTATTTATGTGTCCACTTCTGTGGGCGATTCTGTGGTGGTAGAATGGATTTATTGGTCCTGTGTGGTTACATTTTGTGGGTTCGAGACCATGGTGGACCTCCTATTTGTCGATATGGTTGATTTCGAGGTTATCCTAGGCATGGATTGGCTATCTCCCTATCATGCTGTTCTAGATTGCCATGCCAAGACGGTTACTCTAGCCATGCCCGAGTTGCCTAGGCTGGAGTAGAGAGGTTCCTCAGTTAGTGCAGCCAGTCGGGTTATTTCCTTCCTGAAGGCTCGACATATGGTCGAGAAGGGTTGTCTGGCCTATCTTCCTTATATGCGGGACACCACCGCCGAGTCTCCGATGATTGATTCAATGCCAGTGATTCTAGAGTTTGGTGATGTATTCCCTTCAGACCTTCCAAGCATGCCTCCGGATCGTGATATTGATTTCTGTATTGATTTAGCTCCAGGAACCCATCCTATCTCCATCTCTCCGTACCGTATGGCTCCGAAAGAATTAAAGGAGCAGCTTGAGGAGTTGTTGGCTAAGGGGTTTATCAGGCCGAGTGTATCGCCTTGGGGTGCTCCAGTGCTATTTGTGAAGAATAAGGACAGATCTATGTGGATGTGTATTGACTACCGTCAGTTGAACAAGGTCACCATTAAGAATAAGTACCCATTGCGGCGTATCGATGATTTGTTTGAACAGTTGCAGGGTGCTCGGGTGTTTTCTAAGATTGACTTGAGGTCGGGGTACCATCAGCTGAGGATTCGGGACTCGGATGTTCCGAAGACTGCTTTCCGTACGAGATATGGTCATTATGAGTTCTTGGTGATGTCCTTTGGCTTGACTAATGCCCCGGCATCATTTATGGACTTGATGAATAGGGTATTGAGGCCTTATATATATATTCTTTTGTCATTGTCTTTATTGATGACATCTTGATTTACTCACGTAGCCTGGGGCAACACGAGCAGCATTTGAGAGTTGTGCTCCAAACTTTGCGAGAACAGAAGCTATATGCTAAGTTCTCCAAGTGTGAGTTCTCGTTAGATTCCGTGGCATTCTTCGGACATGTGGTGCTCGGAGAGGGTATCAAGGTTGATCCTAAGATGATTGAGGCAGTCCAGAGTTGGCCACGTCCTAATTCAGCTACAGAGATCAGGAGCTTCTTGGGTCTAGCAGGTTATTATCGCCGATTTGTGGAGGGCTTTTCATCCATTGCAGCCTCACTGACTAGATTGACTCAGAAAAATGCCCCGTTCCGATGGTCTGACGAGTGTGAGGCGAGCTTTCAGAAGCTCAAGACATCATTGACCTCAACACCAATTCTAGTATTGCCTTCCAATTCTGGGATGTATACAATATATTGCGACGCTTCACGCGTTGGTTTGGGATGTGTGTTGATGCAGGAGGGGAGAGTTATTGCTTATGCTTTGCGCCAACTGAAGGTTCATGAGAAGAATTACCCGGTGTACAATCTCGAGTTGGCGGCGATTGTTCATGCTCTTAATATTTGGAGGCACTACTGGTATGGGGTGTCTTGTGAGGTTTATACAGACCACCGCATCTTGCAGCACTTGTTCAAGCAGAGAGATCTTAATTTGATGCATTGCATGTGGCTTGAGTTGCTGAAGGATTATGATATAACCATTCTCTATCATCTGGGCAAGGCAAATGTGGTAGAAGATGCCTTGAGCAGGAAGGCAGAGAGTATGGGTAGTTTGGCTTATATTGCAGCAGAGGAGAGGCCTCTAGCTTTGGATATTCAGTCCTTGGCTAATCCCCTGGTGAGATTGAACCTTTTAGAGCCCACCGAGTTCTGGCACATGTGGTTGCTCAGTCTTTTGTTATTGGGAGAGATTAGGGCCCGACAGTTTGATGATCCGTGCTTGGCGAAGCTACGGGAGACAGTGGTTCAGGGTGGTGCCAAGGAGGTTACTATCGGGGAGGATGGTGTTATGAGGCTTTAGGGCCGTTTGTGTGTTCCCAATGTTGATGGTCTGAGGGAGAGGATTCAAGAGGAGGCCCACAGTTCACGGTATTCTGTTCATCATGGTGCAACGAAGATGTATTGTGACTTAAAGCAGCATTTCTGGTGGAGGCGGATGAAGAAGGACATAGTGGAGTATGTGGCTAGATGTCTTAATTGCCAGCAGGTTAAGTATGAGCACCAGAGGCCAGGAGGAATACTTCAGCAGATGCCCATACCTGAGTGGAAGTAGGAGCGCATCACTATGGACTTCGTAGTTGGGTTGCCTCGGACTTTGTGTAACGTCGATGCGGTTTGGGTCATTGTGGACAGGTTGACCAAATTGGCGCATTCCATTCCAGTAGCTACTACTTACACTTCTGAGAGGATGGCCCAGATTTACATTCGGGAGATAGTCCGATTGCACGGTGTGCCTGTGTCCATTATATCAGATCGAGGTCCTTAGTTCACCTCACACTTCTGGAGAGCATTGCACCATGAAATGGGCACCCCAGTAGAGCTCAGCACAACATTTCACCCCAAACCGACGGGCAGTCAGAGCAGACAATTCAGATATTAGAGGACATGCTCAGGGCATGTGTGATTGACTTTGGAGGTTAGTGGGACTAGTTCTTGCCTTTGGCCGAGTTTGCTTATAATAATAGTTATCAGTCCAGCATTGATATGGCTCCATTTGAGGCCTTGTATGGTCGGCGATGTCGTTCTCCTATCGGGTGGTTTGAGCCTGGCGAGGCTAAGCTGTATGGCACTGACCTGGTGAAGGATGCTTCGGAGAAAGTGAAGTTGATTCAGGAGAGGCTTCACACAACAAAGTCCAGACAAAAGAGTTACACGGATCAAAAGGCGCGTGATGTATCTTTTATGGAGGGAGAGAAGGTTCTGTTGAAGGTCTCGCCGATGAAGGGTATTATGAGGTTTGGGAAGAGGGGCATGCTGAGCCCTAGGTTTATAGGTCCGTTCGAGGTGTTGAGGCGGGTTGGAGAGGTTTCTTATGAGCTTGCTTTACCTCCCAGTTTATCAGGAGTCCATCCGGTCTTTCATGTATCCATGCTCCAGAGGTACCACGCCGACTTCTCTCACGTGGTTGATTTCATCACCATTCAGTTGGATGAGAGGTTGGGCTACGAGGAGGAGCCAGTTGCTATTATTGACAGATAGGATCGCCAGTTGAGGTCCAAGAGAGTTTCTGCCGTAAAGGTCCGGTGGAGGGGCCAACAGTCGATGAGGCGACTTGGGAGTCCGAGGGGGACATACAGAGCAGATATCCACACTTATTCAGCACTTCAGGTATGATTCTAGACCCTTTCGAGGACGAACGTTTGTTTAAGAGGTGGAGAATGTAACGATCCGACCGGTCGTTTTGTGTTTAAGAACCCCGTTCCCCTAAATGAGACTTTCCGTAGTTTCTTTTACTGATTTATGACTTGCGGGGGCGGGTAGTTCGGGATTTGGAAGAGTTTGGAATGGTACAGGAACACTTGGTTCCTTAAGGTTGGCCTTAAGGGCCAAGTTTGACTTCTGTCAACATTTTGAGTAAACGACCTCAGAATCGAGTTTCGACGGTTCCGGTAGTATGATGATTTCGGACTTGGGAGTATGTTCGAAACGGGTTTTGGATGACCAGGAGCGTTTCGGCGCCCAATAATGAAATAAGAGCTTCATTAAGTTCAAATTGAGGTTTGGAACGCGTTTTTGTGTTATCGAGGTCCGAACGGAATTCTGAGACCGGGAATAGTTCCGTCATGTCATTTATGACTTGCTTGCAAAATTTGGTTTCATTCCGAGTAGTATAGGTAGGTCCGCCGCATAGTTAACAAATTTAAGAAACTTAAAGTTCTTAAGTTTGATTCTAGGGGTTTTAAGGTGTGATTTTTAGTTCTAGCGTTGTTTTGGGTGTTTCGAAGGCTCGCGCAAGTCCATATTATGATTTAGGACTTGTTGGTATATTTGGACGGGGGCTCGGGTGTGCCCAGACGCCGCTCGGGCGTCGAGCGAGGCTAAAAACCAGCAAAAATAGCTATTGGTGCACCAGATCTGGTGTGGCCGCACTTGTGGTGGCCCAGTCGCAGGTGCGAGATCGCTCCTGCGGTCCCAGCCTCGGAGATGCGGCCCCAGGTGAGATCACCCATTTTTGCAAGTGCAGATAGCCTTCCGCAGAAGCGGAGCCGCAGGTGCGGACCACTCTCCGCAGGTGCGAGCCTAGACCCCCTTGCCCAATTCCGTAGGTACGAGATTATTCTCGCAGATGCAAGACCGGAGGTGCGGTCCTCGAGCCGCAGGTGCAAAAACCATGTAGGCAGTAAGGTTATTTTAAAATACGGGACTTAGCCCTTTCTCACCATTTTCTTCTCCACCATAGGCGATTTTGAGAGCTCACAAGAGGGTGTTCGACCTAGCTACTGAAAGATAAGTAATTTCTAATATAATCTAGCTTAAACACTTGAATTCCTAAGTAAATTAGCATCCTAAATTAGTATAAATCAAGAGTTAGAGTAAAAGTCTAGAGATTTATGAAATTTAGGGAATTACCCACTAACTAGTTATGAAATCATACAAAAACCATATATTAATGATCCTTAGGTTATGGGTAAATGTTTCCTTCGAACATGTGGGCCCGGGGTGTACAACATTTGACTAGTTTCGAGTCCTTGGGAGACAAGTTTGGAGTTTCGGGCGCATTCTTGACTCGGAAAGTAGGCTCGACACGAGGTGAGTCTCCTTTATAACCTTGTAAGAGGGAATTATCCCCATAGGTAAATATAAATGATTGCATGTCCTTAATTGCGGGGGCTACGCACACACGAAGTGACGAGAGTCCGTGCGTAGCTACTATTGTATTATGTCGGGTAGTTTTTAGGATTCACAAGCATGCTTTATGTGCCGTATATATAATCTTAGATGTTAATTTATACTGCCTAATATCCTTGAACTACCGAATGCATATCTAGGAGGTTAAATGTTGAAATTATTATCATTTAATCCTTTTCCTGTAAGTATATCTTTTATTGAATCCCTGATATCCTATTAATTATGTGTATGTATACGGATACCCCCGTCGCATGTATGATTCGCGAGCGAGGTAGCCCTACTATTATGGCAACCGCGTCGCATGTTCGATTCACGAGCGGTGTAATAAATGCATCTATGGTTCGCGCCGTTCGACCCTTCGTCAGTGCACATTTATTTTCGCGCCGTATCGGCCGTACGTTCACGGCATGACATGTGTTTGTAAATTATCTGGGTATTATGTGAATGTGCGTCTGTAGAATATCATTAAAAGGAAAACTAGGTAATTTATATGCTAGGGAACTTGACACGTAAGGATAGTTGTAGATGTTATTTGATGCTTCTGCCTTCATTATTATCCATGACTGCTATTCATGTTTAGTCTTACACTTAAACCATATTATCCAGACCCTAGTAAGTATCACGTCGACCTCTCGTCACTACTTCTTCGAGATTATACGGGATACTCACTGGGTACATATTGTTTATGTACTCATGCTATGTTTCTGTACTTAATTGTACAGGTTCTGAGGCAGGTGTATCTGGGTATCAGTCCGGCGTTCGTCCCAGACTGGTACTTAGTGTGGATTTCACGGTAAGCTTCTTTCCTTGACGTTCCATGGTAGCACCTTGGATTTCTTTACTTTTGTTGATTATATATGTCTATATTGTTCATAAGACAGTAGGCATACTTGTATTCTTTTGGATACTTATTCTATTAGATGCCTGTAGACTTGTGACACCAGTTCCTGGCACACACACGTAGTAGACATCATATTTTGGGGTTGTAATTATGAGTTATGACTACTATGGTTAATTTCCCTCTTTAAGGTTGTTTAAGTCATCTGATTGTTTTGCGATTTAAGTCTTAAAATTTCACAAGTATTGGAAAAATGTTTTTGATAAATTAAAAGAGATAAATTTTAAATTAAGGTTGGCTTGCCTGACATCGGAGTTGGGCGCCATCGCGACCTAGATTAGAATTTGGGTCATGACACTTTATAGGGGAGTATTTACACCTATTAGGCTTAATTGGGTTAAGTGGACACATGGTCACTATCTTGTTTTATTCCTACCATTTTTTCAGATTAGTGGATGTCATTTACTAGTACATGTTTTCTTTTTCTTGCAAGTTCGAAATTCGAGGACGGATTTTCTTCAAGAAGAGAGGAATGATATCATCCTAGGAAGCTCAAATCTATTCAAGGACAAGAATGAAGCTTTGGAATCTCAAAGAGGGCCTTTAACAAGATGTCAAGCTAAAGTGTTGCCAAACATGGTCATTAGACGTCTAGTGCAAGTAAAAAAGTTGTTAATTGGGATGAAAGAGCTCAAGGATAAAGGATATGAATTGGCTAGATATTACAATTGTTTTATGGCCCAAGTTTATGTTCAAGAAAAGGAGGATTGGATCCCAAGAGACATGCTTTGAAGAAGGTCCTAGTCAGTCAACTTTTGAACCAATTTGGCACCTAAAATGTGTCCAAACTTTCAGCCCATGAAGTCCTACATAAAGCCACATTTAATAGCATAAAAAAAAATTACTTGATGTCCAAGAAGGATACAATAGCCGTGCTAGATGTTGAGTACAAGTTTCTGCGAAGTTGCTTGCAAATTTCCTTCAAGATTTCCAAGATTTTCAAGATTCTATCCAAAATTGGTTTGGGACTTATTTCCATATATAATGAGACTATATTTATTGTTTTCCTAGTTAGTTAAGGTTATGTTTTCCTTTTACTAAATTTTTTGGAATTACTTTCCAAGAATGACTTGGTTTTTGCTTCCTAGTATTTTCCTTTTCCTAAGGTAGTTGGACTTGTTGTCCAAAGTAATTTAAGACTTTATTTCCTTGTTTTTTTATCGTGACCCCTCTCTATATAAAGGATGCCTTCTTTGTTTTTAGACTCAGATTATTATAGACAATATCAATCAAAATTGTGAGATTTTTTTGCACTCTTGTGTGTGGCTATTCTTGGATTTATTCTTCAACCTTCAAGACTCAACTTAAGGTGGTAAGATTAAATTCTTTCGAAATCTTAGATCATTTCTAGGTATTCAAGAAAGGTGATAAGTTTAGGCTTATTGTTGTTCTTGTTATTCTAAAGGGTCGGGTTTCACAATCTATTTCTTGTTTTTAAGTCTCTACCAAAGGCGATTAGTTCTTTGTTAGCTAGTTGTTGTTGTTAGGATTCAACTTCAAGAATAGACTTCTTGAATTCAAGAAACTCTTTCTTGAATTCAATCTATCTTTATTTTTTTATCTTTTTTGTTTCTTTATTTTTCTTTTAGCTTCCGCATGTTTCTTGATTTTCTTTAGTAGTTCTCGGAACCCCTATCGTGTTGTTATCCAAGGGGAACCCTATTCATTTGTAAACACTAGTCTAACGATACGCGCGTTGCGCGTGTATTCTATCTCAATAATTACTAAAAAAAATTAAAATTACATAAATATTATATTAAAAATTATATTTGAGTTAAATAAAATAAAAGTTAAAGGAAAAGGTATAACTTCCTGAAAATGATGATTGATGATCATATTTAGCCAACTCAACAAAAGAAAAACTCTGTTCATAGAAGTCCTTAATCATCTCAGTTCAAAAATTACATAAATATTATATTGAAATTATATTTGAGTTAAAAAATATAAGGAAAAGGAAAAGGTGTAACTTCCTGAAAAAGATGATTGATGATCATATTTAGCCAACTCAACAAAAGAAAAATTCTGCTCATAGAAATCCTTATCGTCTTCGTTGTTATATTAACTCAAAATTTACTCCAGTTTTATTCTTTTATTATTTCAAGTTCACAAGTCATCATGCTTCTTTTTTAGTCTCTTGGCCTATTGCGCCAGCCATCTCTCTCTGTCTTTCCTTCTTTCATATTCTTAAAAAATTTCTTAGTTATTTATTTTAATTATTGAGTGTAGTTTTTAAATATTATACGAAAACCCGATGAATAGAAAAGTACAAAAAAATGATTTTAATATATTGAACAATAAAAATAATTAAATTATAACTTTTTCAATATGAAATTTATTTTAAAGAGGAAAATATTGACCAATATTATGCATAGGGACTTCATGTGTTTATCGAGTCAATTAATCTAATAATTGATATACACAATTAGATACATAAAATACACTACAGACGAAAAAATGAATTAGTTTAGAGTCTTTGTACGTAATTATGGACTTGAAAATGTTGTTTCTACTCGTAGAGCAAGAGTCCTTTTCTACTATAAACTTCCTAGAACGTAAGACCTTTTAATTAGTTAGGATACTTAACAAAAGCATATATTTTTAAGTTTCTTCCTATTTTTTTATTTCGTCAGAATTAATTCAATCATATCATATTAACTTGCCTAAAATATTTGAAAATTTTAATTAATTAAAATATTTTATTTCCTTGTATGGGGACATCAATGACTACTCCTAAATAGAAGGAAATTAATTAAATGAATAATTATTAAATATTATAAAAATAATTAAATGACTATTTTGTCTAGTGTGAACTATATTTTAAAGGGGTAAAAAGACGAACGACATTTCACTAAGGGCCGTCCTGCTTTTAATATAATACAGATATACATTCACTGAGAAATAATACATACGCTGCCTTTTATTTGCTTACATTTCACTACTGTTCTTACTGTTCTTAGTTCTTGACCTCGAGGTTGCTCTTCATCGAGGTCGATGTGTTGCTACAATACAGGTTTGATTTATTCCTATCGTTCAACTCATTTATTTAATTCGTCATTTATCCATTGGTACTGAATTAGATCACGTATCCTTAAAATCAAAATACAAGTTTAATTGTTACTCGTATTTCGAGGTAAATAATTTGGCGCTCACCGTGGGGCTAAGGATAATAGTGGTTGTTCAATGTTAATTCTGGTAAAACACACTATTTTACACTTGTTCTTGTCAAGATTTTTTGTTTTCAGGTTGAATCATGTCAAATTCGCAAAACACATCTACACACGGCGACAATGGTCTCGGACTTCATGGAGAAAATGAGAATGTTATTGCTCCAGGAATCAAGATGCCACAGGCTGACCTTGGAAGAGCACCGCCCGAAAGAAGTGTACGCAAAGAGGGTCGAACTGACGACTGAGGTACACAGGGCAAATGAGACGAAGGAGTGAGTCTCCAAGTAATATTCCAAATGCTTCAAGCTCAACAAACCGCCATTGCTCAGTTGCAAAATCAGCACAGAGCACCAAATAGGGTCGAGCAGGAGGTTACTCGGCGTACCGAGCCGGTGCCTGAAAGATCGGGTGATAACACCTCGACTACCGGTCCTGCTATAATGACGATGCTCGAGAAAATCACTTAGAGAATTGAATCGGGAGAGAAGAAAATCGAGGCCAACAACAAGAATGTGGAAACTTATAATTCCCGAGTTATCAGAATACCGGGGGTACCACCAATCTTGAAAGGAATGGATTCAAAGAAGTTTGTGCAAAAACCGTTCCCTCCAAGTGCGGCTACGAAGCCCATCCCAAAGAAGTTCTTTATGCCCGACATACCCAAATACAACGGGACCTCTGACCCCAATGAGCATGTTACCTCTTACACATGCGCCATCAAGGGTAATGAAATGGAGGATAACGAAATAGTCTGTATAGCTGAACAAGTTCGGAGAGACCCTGTTGAAGGGAGCTATGATTTGGTATCACGACTTGCCACTATATTCCATCGATTCATTCGCCATGTTGGCAGATTCATTCGTAAAAGCACACGCCGAGGCCATAAAGGTTGCAACAAGAAAATCAGACCTCTTCAAAGTGAAACAGAAGGATAACGAGATGCTGAGGGAGTTCGTATCTCGATTCCAAATGGAACGCATGGAGTTGCTGTCGCGCCCCCTTTTTTCTCGTGGATTCCGAGTTTCAACATTTCGGGACAACTCCATTCCTTTTGGGACGTGGCATAGGAGTTGAAGAGTCGCCACCTAACGGATTAAGGTGCGTTAGGGAACCTAAAGCAAATAACTCATAAACCGATTTACATCACTAGAGATTGGGTAAGGGCTCGAAATTACCTTGAGGGGAAGGTGTTAGGCACCCCTTGAGGTCCACAACGGTGGGTCCCATCCAAACTCAATTGAAGCGAATTAGTCTTTTAAGGAAATAAATCAGTTTGAACAGACATAGATTACTTTAAAACGGGAATTAAAGGCGTCCTAGGTTTATTAGCCTATAGGATCACTTATATGCAATACTCGGTAACCTTCCTAAAATTAAGGTGTTACGCGTAGCATTAGCGCACATGTCATCATCTCCTTTACTACCCAATGTAACGACCCGGCCGGTCATTACGTAGAACATGCATTATTATTACTGTTTCTGCCTAGTCATAGCTTGGTTATACGGTTCATGATGTATTAGAGTTGGTTAGTTCGGGTTCGGAACTGTTGTAGTAAGAATTGAGACACTTAGTCTCTAAAAGTAGCCTTATAGTTAGAAAAGTCAACTGAGAGTTGACTTATTGGTAAACGATCTCGAATGCAGATTTTATGGCTCAGATAGCTTAGTTAGGTGATTTGAGACTTAGGAGTGTGTTCAGAATATTTTTGTGATACCCGGTGTAGGATTAGGCTTGAATTGGCGAAAATTAGTTTTTGGCGATTTACGGTCGGCAGTGAAAAATAGGCTATCGGGGTCGGAATGGAATTCCAACAGTTGGAACAGGTTTGTAATGTCATTTTGGGTATGTCTGCAAAATTGCAGGTCAATCGGAGGTGTTTTGGATAGTTTCGACATCGTTGGTAGAATTTAGAAATTTCAAAGTTCATAGGCTTGAATTCGATGCGACTTTGGTGTTTCGATCTTATTTTCGGTGTTTCGAGAGTGCAAATAAATTTGAATGATCATTTATGATGTGTTGGTATATTTGGTTGGGGTCCCAAGGAGCTCGAGATTGATTTCGGATGGTGAACGGGAATTTTGAGCTTGGAAATATGCAGCTTCAGCTATTGGTGTTTCTGCTGCTGGAATTTCTGCACCTGCGGATGTTTGAACGCAGATGCGAGCCGTAGGAGCGGCCATGGTAATCGCAGGTGCGGGCACAGGGGTCCTGGAGGAATACCGTAGGAGCGGTCGCTTAGGCGCATCTGCGGAGCCGCAGGAGCGATGCCTGGGCTGCAGGTGCGAGAGTTGGCGGTTTAATGAAATTTCGTAGGTGCAGACCTCCTGAGCGCAGGTGCGGACCGCAGGTGCGAAAAGCCTGGGCAGAAAGTTTAAGTTCTAAAAATGAGGGTTTTAAGCCATATTTCAAAACACCATTAGAGAGCTGGGGAGAAGGAGGTTTTTGGAGAGATTTTCAATGGGATTCTTGTGGTAAGTGTTATTCAATCACTTTTAGTCTAATTTCATAAATTAGGATTTATTTTTACCATGTAAATTGAGGAATCAAAGTGGAAATTAGGGGAAAATGGGAAGAAAAGTTGGGAAATTCTCTTGATGATTTGAAAGGGTATTTGAGGTCGGATTTTGGTAAATTTGATATGGGTAGACTCGGGGAAGGATAAGGATTCTAGTTTTGTAAATTTTATTGAATTCCGAGACGTGGGCCCGGGGGTCAGGTTTGACCAATTTCGGGATTTTTGAGTATTTTTGATAAATTTCGATAGGGTTTCATTCCTTGGCATATTATAATGGTATAAATCTAATTGTTGGTAGATTCGGAGCACTTGGAGGCCAAATTTTGAGGCAAGGGCATTGCGGAGTAGTATTTTAGCCGGTTTTGAGGTAAGTAACATTTCCAAACTTGGAACTGAGGGTTCGAAACCCCAAATTATCTGGTATTTGATGTTAATTAAAGTGACGCACTTGCCAAGTGACGGGCATGCGGGCGTACACCGAATGTTTGTGGCCAGGCTCATCCCATGGCACCGCCTACCGGTCATTTCAGGCTGATACTTGTACTGTGAAGGATGTAATCACTTTGAACATATTAGAAATCATGATAAGTATAAATGCTAAGGCTTCACGCCCAATGTGTTCAAACCGGAATGGTGAATTGTTGTTGTCTCTATCTGTGACTATTTGCTTTCATGTACTCAGTTCTATTATAGTATATGTTTCATGCCTCAGTCTCAGTAAATGTTAGTTTATTTCTATGTTATCATTATTTGGGTTGATTCTTATATCTGAAAGCCTTGTGAGCGAGACTGGAAGGTATTGACTGAGTGAGGCTTAGATCCTGGTATTGAGACATTTATGAGATCAGACTGCACACCGCAGCGATCCTTGAATCATGCCTTCGTTGGCTTGATATAGCGCTTGGGCTTATAGGAGCCCCTCCAGAGTCTTTACACCCCTAGTGAGCTTACAAATATTGAGGGATGGATCTTCCCTGTACATGGATCTTGTACGAAGTTATTGGTATATTTAGGGATGGATCGTCCGTTGACATGGATTTTGTCTGAGTGATATGTTCCATAGATGGATCTTCTCCGTGGGGCTGGACTGGACTTTTCCTCAGTATTAGGTGACTGCGTCACTTGTGTTCATCTATAATCCGGGATGGATTTTCCCTGGGCATGAAGGCCAATTCTAGTACTGAGTGGACTTCCTTGTGAGAAACTGGAATACTGCGTACATTCTATTTCTGCTTACTGATGATCATATACTAGCATGTAGGTTGTACAGAGATAATTGATACATTTCATTATTTTATCAGTTACATTATTGTCATGCTCAAGTTTATACACTGTTATTCAAATTATCGGAGGTTTAGTCCGTCACTACCTATCAGCCCGTAGTTTGGGTTCGTTACTTTTGAGTTGGTGTACTCACGTTATACCCTGCACCTTGTGTGCATATCCAGGTACATTGGGACTCGGATCTGGTCATTGTGTAGCTGACAGTTTCATCAGAGTTGTCGAGGTAGCAACTGGCGACCGTGATCTCGTCATCTCTTTCCTATTCTATTTGTCGTTATTTACTTTTCAGACTATGTTGGTCATTCCTCTTTTAATTATGTTATGTATTAGCAGCTCATGACTGTGTGACACTGGATCCGGGATTTGGGGGATTTAAGTTTTGGTTTCATAGATTGTTTCAAATTTCAGATTTACTACTGTTAATATCTTCACACTTGTTAAAATGATGTTTTCTATGGTAATCGAATCTAGGTTAGTTATAAATAGGTGGATGGCCTGGTTCCCCGACAGGCGCCATCACGACTCCGAAATTGGGTCATGACAAGTTGGTATCAGAGCTCTAGGTTGAATAGGTCTCACCAGTCATGAGCAGGTTTAGTAGAGTCTTGCGGATCGGTACAGAGACGTCTGTACTTATTTTCGAGAGGCTACAGAACCCTTAGGAAAATTTCACATTGTTGAATTCTGTCGTGCGACTCTGTTGAATTTTTTAACTAAACTTTTGTTGATTTCATTCTCTCACAGATGGTGAGGAATCGTGCTACCGTTAGTGGTGATCAGACACCAGCAGGACCAGATAGAGGTCGAGGCTGTGGTCGAGGCCGTGGCAGAGGGAAGGGTGCAACCCGCACAGCAGCCGGGGCAGAACCTGTGGACCCTCTCATTACTCAGGATCAGGCCCCCGCAACTGAGATTCCAGCAGGGCAGGCTCAGGCACCAGCAGTGCCCATTGTGATTCCGGGTCTTCAAGAGACCCTAGCCCAGATCTTGACGGTGTGCACCAGCTTGGCACATGCCGTCTCTATGTCCACTACTGCAACCACTTCTCAGGCCAGAGGAGGCATTCAGACTTTAGTTTCCTAGACACCTAAGCAGGTCACCAAGGGACTTCAGACACCTAGGGCATCCCCAATGCAGCCGATTGCTCCGATACAAGATTATGTGGTCCCAGCTTTAGCTGATGATGAGCAGTGCAGGTTGGAGAGATTCAGCAGACTCCAGCCCCTGAATTTTAGTGGAACAGAGGGCGAGGATGCCCAGACCTTCTTGGACAAGTGTCAGAGGATACTATGCACATCAGGGATATTAACGGCCAGTGGGGTCCCATTTACTACCTTCCAGTTTTCAGGAGTTGCACTTTCTTGGTAGGAGGCCTATGAGAGGCGTAGACTCGCTGATGAAACGCCCCTTACATGCACCAGTTCTCATTCTCTTTTTCGAGAAGTACATACCGCAGTCCCGTAGAGAGGAGCTGCGCAGAGAGTTCGAGCAGTTGCGTCAGGGAGACATGACTGTGACGCAGTATGAGATGAGGTTCTCCGAGTTGGCACGTCATGCCATCTGGCTAGTTCCCACAGATAGAGAGAGGATCAGGAGGTTTTTTGATGGTCTCACTTACCAGCTTCGAATGTTTCTGACCAGGGAGAGGGTATCTGGCGCTTTTTTTGAGGAGGTAGTTGACATAGCTAGGGAGATTGAGCCTGTGCGCCGCCAGGAGCGTGTTGAGAGGGAGGCCAAGAGGCCTCGAGGATCTGGTAGCTATGGTGGTGTTCACTTAGGAGGTCAGTCTCAGCATAGTAGAGGCCGTCCATTTAGGCCTCCTCAGCCAGCTCGTCCAGTCTACAATGGTGCTTCATTGGGACACGGTCCCCGTAGCACTCATCCGGGTCGTTCATCATTCCTTGCCCTCCCAGCCCATAGCTCATCTCGGCCACCATCGGTTCAGGGTTCTTCAGCACATGGCTCTTCTAGCAGTTATTCTGGTTCTAGGGGTTCCCTTCAGTCTCCACCATCTTTTACTAAGAGGGGTTGCTTCGAGTGTGGGGATCCGGGTCATATCAAAAGGTATTGTCCCCGCCTTTCTGGTAGTTCATTTCAGCAGAGGAGCCAGCCTCCAGCTTCAACACCACTGTCCACACCACCCGCTCAGGCAGGCAGGGGTGGAAGCCAGTCAGTCAGAGGCCGCCCTAGAGGGGGAGGTCGATTAGGTGGTGGGCAGGCCCGTTTCTATGCACTCCCGGCCAGACCAGATGCCATAGCTTCAGATGCAGTGATCACAGGTATTATCTCAGTCTGCCACCGAGATGCTTCGATATTATTTGATCCTGGTTCCACGTATTGATATGTTTCATCATACTTTGCTCATTTATTGGATATACCTCGTGAGTCCTTGATTACATCTGTTCATGTGTCGACTCCGGTGGGTGATACAATTATGGTGGACCGGGTGTGCCGGTCCTGTGGTATATCTATTGGGGGTCTGGAGACCCGGGCAGATCTATTATTGCTTAGCATGGTTGACTTCGATGTGATTTTGGGCATGGATTGGCTATCTCCATGCCATACTGTTCTTGACTATCACGCCAAGACCAGGACCTTAGCTATGCCCGAATTGCCGAGGATCGAGTGGAGAGGTTCGGTGGAGTATATGCCTAGTAGGGTGATTTCCTACCTGAAGGCTCGGTGTATGATTGGGAAGGGGTGTGAGTCTTATCTGGCTTTTGCTAGGGATGTTAGTAGTGAGACTCCTTCTATTGATTCTGTTCCTGTTGTCTGTGAGCTTGCGGACGTATTCCTTGCATACCTGCTAGGCATGCCACCTGACAGGGACATTGATTTTGGTACTGATTTTGTGCCAGACACCCTGCCTATCTCTATCCCACCTTACCGCATGGCCCCATCAGAGTTGAAAGAATTGAAAGAGCAGCTTCAGGAACTCCTAAATAAGGGGTTCATTCGGCCTAGGCTGTCACCTTGGGGTGCATCGGTGTTGTTCGTGAAGAAGAAGGATGGTTCTATGCGCATGTGTATTGATTATAGGAAGTTGAACAAGGTTACGGTGAAGAACCGGTATCCTCTGCCCCGCATTGATGACTTGTTTGACCAGCTTCAGGGAGCTAGGGTGTTCTCAAAGATTGACTTGAGGTCTGGATATCATCAGTTGAAGATTCGGGATTCTGACATTCTGAAGACTGCTTTCAGGACCAAATATGGTCATTATGAGTTTCTGGTTATGTCATTTGGGCTGACCAATGCCCTAGCGGCGTTCATGCATTTGATGAACAACATGTTTCAGCCTTACCTTGATTCATTCGTCATTGTGTTCATTGATGACATCCTGATGTATTCTCATAGCCAAGAGGAGCATGCTCAGCATTTGAGGGTTGTGTTGCAGAAGTTGAGGGAGGAGAAGCTTTATGCAAAGTTCTCCAAGTGTGAGTTTTGGCTTGGTTCGGTAGCTTTCTTGGGGCACGTGGTGTCTAGTGAGGGTATTCAGGTTGATCCGAAGAAGATTGAGGTGGTGCAGAGCTAGACTAGACCATCCTCGGCTACAGAGATTAGGAGCTTCCTTGGATTGGCGGGATATTACCGTCTCTTTGTAGATGTGTTCTCTTCTATTACTTCACCCTTGACCAAATTGAACCAGAAGGGTGATCCATTCAAATGGTCCAATGAGTGTGAGGAGAGTTTTCAAAAGCTCAAGTCAACATTGACCACAACTCTGGTATTGGTGTTGCCTACTGGTTCGGGTTCTTACACAGTCTACTGTGATGCTTCTAGAGTTGGTTTGGGAGCGGTTTTGATACAGGACGGTAGGGTGATTGCCTACGCGTCTAGACAGTTGAAGGTGCACGAGAAGAATTATCATGTGCACGATCTTGAGTTAGCTGCCATTGTTCATGACCTAAAGATTTGGTGCCATTATTCGTATGGAGTGCAGTGTGAGATTTTCACTGGCCATCATAGTTTGTAGTATCTGCTGAAGCAGAAGGACTTGAATTTGCGTCAAAGGAGATGGTTGGATCTTCTCAAGGATTATGACCTCACTATTTTGTATCATTCGGGGAAAGCCAATGTAGAGGCCGATGCCCTAAGTCAGAGATCAGAGAGTTTGGGGAGTCTAGCCTACCTTTCGGCAGCAGAGCGACTTTTGGCTCGTGATGTTCAGGCCTTAGCAAGGCAATTAGTGATATTGGATTTGTTAGAGCCTCCTCGGGTGTTAGCTAGCATGGCTTCCAGGTCTTCTCTTTATGATCAAATTAGAGCACGCCAGTATGATGACCGGCACTTGTTAGTTCTTCAGGACAAGGTTCGTCGAGGTGATGCCAGGGATGTGACTATTGGTGATGACGGGGTTATGAGGATGCATGGCCGTATTTGCGTGCCCAATATGGATGGTCTTCGAGAGTTGATATTTGCAGAGGCCCATAGCTCGCGGTATTCCATCCACCTGGGTGTCGCGAAGATGTATCAGGATCTGAGACAACAGTATTGGTGGAGGCGGATGAAGAGAGATATTGTTGAGTATGTAGCACAGTGTCTCAACTGCCAGCAGGTCAAGTATGAGCACCAGAGACCAGGTGGATTGCTTCAGAGGTTAGATATTCCCGAGTAGAAGTGGGAGCGAATCACCATGGACTTTGTAGTTGGGCTTCCACAGACTTCGAGGGGATTTGATGCTATTTGGGTCATTGTGGATCGACTGACCAAGTCCGCACACTTCAATCCTGTTAGTACTACTTATACCTCGGAGAGGTTAGCTGGTATCTACATCAGGGAGATTGTCCGATTGCATGGAGTTCCGGTTTCTATCATTTCTAACAGAGGTACTCAGTTCACATCTCAGTTTTGGAGGGTCGTGCAGAGGGGTATGGGTACTCAAGAGAGTTTAGCACCGTATTTCATCCTCATACCGACAGGCAGTCAGAGCGGACTATTCAGATCTTGGAGGACATGTTGCGTGCCTGTGTGATTGATTTTGGGGGTTCATGGGACCAGTTTCTGCCACTAGCGGAGTTTGCATACAGTAACAGCTACCAGTCCAGTATTCAGATGGTCCCGTATGAGGCTTTATATGTAGGATATGTAGATCTCCGGTTGGTTTGTTCGAGCCCGGTGAGGCTAAGCTATTAGGCGCAGATTTGGTTCAAGATGAGTTGGAGAAGGTGAAGTTGATTCAGGAGCGACTTCGCACGGCGCAGTCTGGGCAGAAGAGTTATGCGGATCGGAAGGTCTGGGATGTGTCTTTCATGGAGGGTGATAAGGTACTGCTGAAGGTGTCACCTATGAAGGGTGTTATGAGGTGCGGGAATAGGGGAAAGTTGAGTCCCCGATTTATTGGTCCTTTTGAGGTGCTTCAGAAGGTTGGAGAGGTGGCATATAGACTTGCCTTGCCACCCAGTTTGTCGAGTGTTCATCCGGTATTCCATGTGTTGATGCTCCGGAAGTATGTTGGAGACCCGTATCGTGTTTTGGACTTTAGCACAGTTCAGCTCGAGGATGATATGTCATATGAGGTTAAGCCAGTGGCTATTTTGGCTCGCGAGGTCAGAAATTTGAGGTCCAAGGATATAACATCAGGGAAGGTTCAGTAGAGAGGTCAGCCAATATAGGAGGCTACTTCGGAGACTGAGAGGGAGATGCGAAGAAGATATCCTCACTTGTTTGAGACTCCAGGTATGTTTCTAGACCCGTTCGAGGACGAACGTTTGTTTACGAGGGGGAGAATGTAATGACCCGACCGGTTGTTACTTAGAACATGCATTATTAATACTATTTCTGCCTGGTCATAGCTTGGTTATACTGTTCATGATGTGTTAGAGTTGGTTAGTTCGGGTTCGGAATGGTTGTAGTAAGAATTGAGACACTTAGTCTCTAAAAGTAGCCTTTAGTTAGAAAAGTCAACTAAGAGTTGACTTATTGGTAAACGACCCCGGAATGCGGATTTTATGCATCGGATAGCTTCCTTAGGTGATTTGGGACTTAGGAGTGTGTTCAAAATATTTTTGTGATACCCGGTGTAGGATTAAGCTTGAATTGGCGAAAGTTAGTTTTTGACGATTTTCAGTCGGCAGTGGAAAATAGGCTATCAGGGTCGGAATGGAATTCCGACATTTGGAACAGATTCGTAATGTTATTTTGGGCATGTCTGCAAAATTTCAGGTCAATCAAAGGTGTTTTGGATAGTTTCGGCCTCGTTGGTAGAATTTAGAAATTTCAATGTTTATAGTGTTGAATTCGATGCGATTTTGGTGATTTGGTGTTATTTTCGGTGTTTCGAGAATGCAACTAAGTTTGAATGATCATTTATGATGTGTTGGTATATTTGATTGGGGTCTCGAGGGGCTTGGGATTGATTTCGAGGGGCTTGGGATGGTGAACGGGAATTTTGAGCTTGGAAATATGCAGCTTCAGTTGTTGCTGTTTCTGCTGCTGTCATTTCCGCACCTGCGGATGTTTGAGCGCTGGTGCGAGCCGCAGGAGCGGCCATGGTAATCGCAGGTGCGGGCACAAGGGTCCTGGAGGAAAACCGTAGGAGCGGTTGCTTAGGCGCATCTGCGGAGCCGCTGGTGCGATGCTTGGGCTGCAGGTTCGAGAGTTGGCGGTTTAATGAAATCCCGCAGGTGCGGGCCTCAAGAGCGCAGGTGCGGACCGCAGGTGCGAGGGCAAGGGCCGCAGGTGCAAAAAGCCTGGGCAGAAAGTTTAAGTTCTAAAAACGAGGGTTTTAAGCCATATTTCAAAACACCATTAGAGAGCTCGGGAGAAGGAGGTTTTTGGAGAGATTTTCAGTGGGATTCTTGTGGTAAGTGTTCTTCAATCACTTTTAGTCTAATTTCATGAATTAGTATTGATTTTTACCATGTAAATTAAGGAATCAAAGTGGAAATTGGGGAAAAATGGGAAGAAAAGTTGGGAAATTCTCTTGATGATTTGAAAGGGTATTTGAGGCCGGATTTTGGTAAATTCGATATGGGTAGAGTCGGGGAAGAATAAGGATTCTAGTTTTGTAAATTTTATCGAATTCTGAGACGTGGGCCCGAGGGTCGAGTTTGACCAATTTTGGGATTTTTGATAATTTTTTATTAGGTTTCATTCCTTGGCATAATATAATGGTATAAATCTGGTTGTTGGTAGATTCGGAGCACTCAGAGGCCGAATTTAGAGGCAAGGGCACTGTAGATTAGTATTTTAGCCGATTTTGAGGTAAGTAACGTTTCCAAACTTGGAACTAAGGGTTTGAAACCCCAAATAATCTGGTATTTGATGTTAATTAAGGTGACTCAATTTCCATGTGACGGTCATGCGGGCATACACCGAATGTTTGTGGCCATGCTCATCCCATGGCACCGCCTACCGGTCATTTCAGGTTGATACTGGTACTGTGAAGGATGTAATTACTTTGAACATATTAGAAATCATGATAAGTATAAATGCTAAGGCTTCACGCCCAATGTGTTCAGACCGGAATGGTCAATTGTTGTTGTCTCTAGCTGTGACTATTTGCTTTCATGTACTCAGCCCTATTATAGTATATGTTTCATGCCTCAGTCTCAGTAAATGTTAGTTTATTTCTATGTTGTCATTATTTGGGCCGATTCTTATATTTGAGATCCTAGTGAGCGAGACTGGAAGGTATTGACTGAGTGAGGCTTAGAGCCTGGTATTGAGACATTTATGAGATCAGACTGCACACCGCAGCGATCCTTGAATCATGCCTTCGTTGGCTTGATATGGTTCTTGGGCTTATAGGAGCCCCTCCAAAGTCTTTACACCCCCAGTGAGCGCACAAATATTGAGGGATGGATCTTCTCTGGACATGGATCTTGTCCGAAGTTATTGATATATTTAGGGATGGATCGTCCCTGGACATGGATCTTGTCCGAGTGATATGTTCTGGAGATGGATCTTCTCCGTGGGGCTGGACTGGACTTTTCCTCAGTATTAGGTGACTACGTCACTTGTGTTCATCTATAATCCGAGATGGATTTTCCCTGGGCCTGAAGGCCAATTCTAGTACTGAGTGGACTTGCTTGTGAGAAATTGGAATACTGCGTACATTCTATTTCTGCTTACTGATGATCATATACTGGCATGTAGGTTGTACATACATAATTGATACATTTCATTATTTTATCAGTTACCTTATTGTCATGGTCAAATTTATACACTGTTATTCAAATTACCGGAGGTTTAGTCCGTCACTGCCTCTCAGCCCGTAGTTTGGGTTCGTTACTTCTGAGTTGGTGTACTCACGTTATACCCTGAACCTTGTGTGCAGATCCAGGTACATCGAGACTCGGCTCTGGTCATTGAGTAGCTGACAGTTTCATCAGAGTTGTCGAGGTAGCAGCTGGCGACCGTGATCTCGTCATCTCTTTCATATCCTGGGAAATTTTCCTTCTATGTTAGACATCCAACCAAACAATATGTTGATCGAAGTTGGAACCATGTTCTGGCATAGTGAAAGATCAGTGTCCCACTTTGGGAATTTAGAAATGACCCCGCTCCTGGAAGAAATAGGGGATTCACTAGGCTAGCTTAGGACAATCCTGGTTTATTGGTGCCAAAAAATCGCACCGCTAGGGGATTCTGAAGATGATGGGTATGAAAAAGAATGATGATTTGGAGTGCTTAAAGAAGTCGTATGTACCCTTTGACTACTTATATGAACTATACAGTCATAGCAAGTCCTACCGTATTTTCCATGATGAGTTCTCGATGAAAGGATTCGAATGAAACTCTTCATGAGGAGTCTTACCGGATATGCCATGTCCTGGTACAAAAGCCAGAATCCTAAGAAATGGGCCAATTGGGTGAGCATGGCGTCCGACTTCATGGACAGGTTCATATTTAATACGGAGAATGCACTGAATGTCTTCTATATCCAGAACTTAAAGAAGAAGCCAACTGAGACTTTTCGCGAGTATGCTACTCGGTGGAGGTCGGAAGCAGCCAAGGTCAGACCAACATTGGATGAGGAACAGATGAACAAGTTCTTTGTCTGGGCATAGGATCCACATTATTATGAAAGGCTGATGGTTATTGAAAACCATAAATTCTCCGATATCGTAAAACTCGGAGAAAGGATTGAAGAGGGTAGTAAAAGCGGGATGGTGACAAATTTCGAGGAACTGCAGGCCACGAACAAAGCATTGCAATCAGTTGGTATATCGAAGGAGAAAGATGTGGGAATAGTAATGGTTGCCTAAGGACCCAAAACTCTATTTGTATACCAGACCCCTTCACTCACATACCAAATACCTCCGCCCACGTACCAACCATCACCTCCCAGATACTCCCAACCAGCCGCTGCTTACCATACATATAATTCCCAACCATCCTACTTTCAATCGCGTCCAACTCGTCCAAATTACCAAAACCCCCGACCTAACTTCGACCGCAAACCAACCAGACAATACACCGCCATTGCTGAACCCATTGGCAATTATATGAAAGGTTGAAGGTTGCTGGTTATGTCACCCCTATTCCCGCTGTGGCCATGGAGAATTCATCTCAATGGGTCAATCCGAATAAAACATGTGCATATTATTCCGGCATGAAAGGGCACACTATTGATGAGTGCCGGACATTGAAAGATAAGATCCAGACCTTGATTGATAATAAGGTCATCCAGGCGAAGGAGACGTCCGTAACAACCCCCTCCTAGATCATAGGGGCGAGGGAATCAATGTGATAGAAACTGATGAGGAGTGGGATCCCGAGGGATCAATTGGACTTATCAAAGAAGGTGACGATCCTAAGAAACCCGCAGTCACGCTCAATCCTATTGTGGTACAAATACAGCCGCCAGTTGAGGTTGAGGTAACCGCACAGGTTCCATTTGAGGTTGAAGTAGCACCACCTACAGCCACACATGTTCCATTTGAGGTGGAAGTAGCCACGCCTTTCAAAGTGACGGTATCAACCACACTGCCCTTCAATACCAATGTTGTACCCTGGGACTATGTGGTCGAAGCTAGAAGAAAGGGAAAAGCAAAAATGGAAGAATCCGGCGCTGCACAAAGGATGACCAGAACAGGAAGAGTGTATACGCCGGAATATTTGGAAGAATCTAGTAAGCAAGCCTCCAAAAAACTGCCCATTATTGAAATTGGTCCGAATGACCTCTATAGGAAGGTACAAGCAAGTGAGTATTCAGTCGTCGATCATTTGAACAAGACCCCCGCCAAGATATCTATCCTGTCACTGCTATAAAATTCAGAGGCATAAGGGAATGCTCTAATGAAGGTGTTGAGTGAAACATATGTGCCCAACAACATTACTAGTGGAGAAACGGCCAATATGGTTGGGCAAGTGGCAAAATCACTTTCCACGAGGACGAGCTGCCACCGAAAGGTTTGAATCAAAATCGGGCACTGCACATCACCGTGCAATGTGAAGGCAAGTTTATTGCTAGAGTTCTGATAGACGGAGTATCCAGCCTCAACATTTTCCTATTAATAACGTTGAAGAGGTTGGGCAAAGGCTTACATGAGATACGAGAGGGAACTATGAATGTGAAAGCATTTGATGGGTCTCAACGGGCTACCATCAGAGAAACTAATCTCTCCCTGCAGATGGGTCCCACATGGTTTGATATTGAATTTCATGTACTGGACATATCCGCCTCTTATAATCTGCTGATGGGACGACCATGGATACATGTTGTTGGGGCTGTAGCATCAACGTTGCATCAGGCTGTGAAGTTCGAGTGGAACCACCAAGAAGTGATTATCCATGGAGATGGGGGCAACCCCATTTACACCAGTCAGACTATCCCGGTGATTAAAAATAGAAGAAGGTTAGGTGGAGAAACCTACCATCGTATTGAACGGGTTAACGCAATCGAGAAAGATAAGTGGTAGAGTAGCAAGATAGAAAGTATGCTAGCATGGAGGGGATATGAGCCCGGCAAGGGGTTTGGTTAAATATTTAGGGCATCTCCAAGCCAATACAACCAAAGTCCCATGGTACCACTTTCGGGTTGGATATCAGTACACATGGCTGGAATAAAACGATTGGTCACCACCATGGCGTGGTCCATACTATCCTCTTGAACAACCTATGCCACACGTGAGTCAGACCTTCCATCAGGCTGATATTATATGGGGATCAGAGGAAGAAGAAGCATTAGCGGCATTAAGGAACCTATTCTTAGAGGATGATGACATAGACTGTTGTGTAATCGTCGAGGAGGAGGAGGAGGAAGTCCCTACTATCCGAGCTGTGGAGAGAGGAACATTCCTCAAGAACTGGACTGTCAGACCATGAAGGGCCCGACAAGTCCCGGGGTAGCAGGGCTGAACAACACTGTTTATTTTTGCTTTTCTAGAAAAAATAACTTCCCTTTTTGCATTTTGTTTTAAATAATATTTCTGATGTTCCAAAAACGTTATTTAAATTATTGAAAATCACTTTTGTTATGCTTTCAATGAATTGATGTTTATTATTACCACTTTTCTCTCGTATCTTTATCCATACAACATTACTATTTCATATCTCGATGAACCGGCAACTGTGGCATGTAATGAAATAACGCAACAAAAGGATAGTGATTTTGAAGAAGAAGATGCATTACCCGAAGAGATCGTCAGAGAAGTAGAGGATTTTGAAAACAAACCTAAGTCCAACTTGGACGAAACTGAGATAGTTAACTTGGGAAACTCTGAAGTCGTCAAGGAGACCCGCATCAGTATCCACTTTTCACCGTCAGAAAAAGAGTACAACACTCGGTTATTGAAAGAGTATGAGGACATATTTGCATGGTCATACGACGATATGACCGCAATAAACACATCCATTGTGGCCCACTAGTTGCCCACAAACCCAATGTGTCCACCAGTAAAGCAGAAACTCAGGAAATTCAAGCCTGACATGAGCCTGAAAATCAAAGAGGAGGTTATTGAGCAGATCAAAGCCAAAGTCCTCAGGGTAGTTGAATATCCAACTTGGCTAGCCAACATTGTGCTAGTTACGAAAAAGGATGGGAAAGTTAGAGTTTGTTTCGATTATCGGGATCTCAACAGAGCCAGCCCAAAGGATGATTTCCCGCTGCCGAATATACACATCTTGATCGACAATTGTGCCAAGCACGAACTCCAGTCTTTTGTGGATTTCTCCGGTTACCATCAGATCTTGATGGACGAGGAGGACGCTGAGAAAAAAGCTTTTATTACACCATGGGGGTGTACTGTTACAAGATGATGCCATTTGGCTTAAAAAATGCTAAGGCCACCTACATGAGGGCCATGACTACTATTTTTCATGACATGATACATAAGGAGATAGAGGTGTACGTGGATGATATCATCATTAAATCCAAGAAGGCCACATATCATATAGCATATTTGAGGGAATTCTTCGACAGATTGCGGAAGTACAACCTGAAACTAAACCCCGCAAAGTGTGCATTCGTGGTTCCTGTCAGAAAGTTATTGGGATTCATCGTCAACCGCCGGGGAATAGAATTGGATCCATCGAAGGTCAAAGCCATCCAAGAGTTACCACCGCTAAAAAGCAAGAAAGATGTAATGAGTTTCCTGGGACGCCTTAACTACATCAGCCATTTCATAGCACAGTCCACAGTAATATGTGAGCCGATTTTCAAGATGTTGAAAAAGGACGTTGCAAAGGTAGACCACTTGTACTCTACCTTGCAGTGCTAGATGGAGCTTTCGGCTTTGTTCTAGGCACCACGATGAGACATGGATAAAGGAACATGCCATCTATTACTTGGGTAAGAAGTTCACTCCTTACGAGGCACGATACTCTCTACTGGAACGTACCTGCTGCGCTTTGACCTGGATAGCTCAGAAGCTAAGACATTACTTCTGTGCTTCTACAACATATCTCATATCGAGAATGGATCCCTTGAAGTACATCTTTTAGAAGCCCATGCCCACTGGCAAGCTGGCTAAATGGAAAATCTTGTTGAGTGAATTCGACATCGTCTATGTAACTTAGAAAGCAGTCAAGGGAAAGGCACTGGCAGACCACCTTGATGAAAACCCTATGGGGGGAGAATACGAACCCTTGAAAACGTATTTTCCCAATGAAGACGTATCATTCGTAGGAGAAGACATTGCAGAAGCCTACGACGGGTGGAGAATGTTCTTCGACGGAGCGACGAACTTCAAAGGAGTCGGCATTGGAGCCGTCTTGGTATCAGAAACTGGCCAACATTATCCGGTATCTACGAAACTCAGATTCCCCTGCACGAACAACATGGCGGAATACGAGGCTTGCATTTTAGGGCTCAACATGGCTGTTGATATGAACATTTAGGAACATCCAGTAATCGGCGATTCAGATCTGCTTGTGCACTAGCTACAAGGAGAGTGGGCTACCAAGAATTCTAAAATACTTCCGTATCTGCATCATGTGAAAGAAATGAAGAAAAGGTTTACAAAGATAGAATTTCGGCATGTCCCCAGAATTCAGAATGAGTTTGCCGACGCATTGGCCACTTTGTCATAATTCATACAGCACCCAGACAAGAACTTCATCGATCATATCCCAGTAAGGATCCATAATCAGCCGGCATATTGTGCTCACGTCGAAGAGGAGACAGACGGTAAGCCTTGGTTCCACGACATCAAAGAGTATTTGGCAAAAGGATAATACAAGAACATGCAATCCATATTCAGAAGCGCACGCTCCGGAGGTTGTCCAATCATTTCTTCTAGAGTGGAGGAACCCTATATATAAGAACTCTTGATCTAGGACAATTAAGGTGTGTCGACGCAAAGGAATATTCTAAGCTACTCGAGGAGATACATGTCGGGACCTGCGGCCCGCATATGAATGGTTTTGTCTTGGCCAAGAAAATACTCAGGGCAGGTTACTTTTGGATGACCATGGAAACATATTGCATCCGGTATGTTCAGAAATGCTACCAATGTCAAGTACATGCAGATATGATAAAAGTGCCATCGAACGAGCTTAATGCAACAAGCTCACCTTGGCCCTTTGACGCCTGGGGAATGGATGTCATTAGCCCAATCGAGCTCACTGCCTCAAACGGGCATCAGTTTATTTTAGTGGCTATCGACTACTTCACTAAATGGGTTGAAGCTGCATCTTACAAAGTTGTGACTAAGAAGGTAGCGAATTTTGTTCGCGACCGAATTGTTTGTGGTTTGGGGTTCCAGAGTCCATCATCACTGAAAACGCCTCCAATCTCAACAACGATATGATGAAAGCCATGTGCGAGACTTTCAAAATCAAGCAGAAGAATTCCACAGCATACAGGCCTCAAATGAATGGAGTTGTGGAAGCCGCCAACAAGAATATCAATAAGATACTAAGGAAAATGGAAGATCAAAAACAATGGCATGAGAAGCTACCATTCGCCTTACTAGGATACTGTAACACAATCCGCACATCAACCATGGCAACTCCCTACCTACTGGTTTACGGTACTGAAGTTGTCATTACCGTCGAAGTGGAAATTCCTTCCTTGAGAATCATACAAGATTCTGACGGTCCCGGGAGGTCCTTAGTAAAATATGGGACTTGGGGGTATGCCCGGAATCAAATTCTGAGGTCCCTAGCCCGAGAAATGAATTTTTGATGAAAATTGTTAAACTAAATTTTAAAGGAATTAAGGAAATGAATTAATGTTAGGACTCGTTGGTTGAATTTGAAGTGCTTTGGAGAAATTCATGAGTTTAAATGCTAAATTCGTATTTTAGGTGTTTTTTTTATTTGATCGCAAGAGCAAGCCTGTATAATGTTTTTAGAGCTGCGTGCATGTTTGGTTCAGAGCCTCGAGAGCTCGGGTAAATTTTGGATAGGCTACGGGGTGTTTCGGACTTATAAACTTCTGTTGTCATAACTGCTACTGGTGCACTAGTGTGTTCTTATTCGGGATCGTGAAGCTTCTCCTGCGATCGCGAAGAGTAAAAAGGCTAGGGGGTCGTTTTGTTCTACGCGAACGCGACCAGACTTACGCGAACGCGAAGCACTGGGCGGAGTACCCTTCGCGAATGCGACCAGACTTACTCGAACGCGATGTGTTAATGGACCTGGGGGGAGGGGAGTCACATTTCCTCTATGCGAACACGACCACCTGGTCGCGAACGCGATGTCCAACGGGAGTAACGCTTCGTGAAAGTGTACAGTACCTCGCGAATGCGAAGGCTATTGGGCCATAACTCTCCGCGATCGCGACATGCCCATCGCGAACGTGATGAAAAAGGCCTGCCCAGCGATTAAATACAAAACAGTAACACGGGAATAAGCCGTTATTTCATATTTTCAAAACCAAGAAGCCCTAGAGGCGATTTTGAATATACAAGTTCTTCCCCAAAGTGTTGGTAAACGATTCTAATCTATTTTCTTTCTATTACCCATTGTTTTTCATCACTTTTCAGTCAAAAATCAAGGAGTTTCATGGTATAAATTGGGAGTTTTGGTAGAATTAGGGAATTTTGTATAATAGAAATTTAGACCTCTAATGGGGGTCAGATTTCAAAACTAACTACATATTCGGGCTCGGGGGTGAATGGGTAAACGGGATTTGGTTCTGAACCCCGAGTTTGGACCAAGCGGGCCCGGGGTCGAGTTTAAACGTTTTTTTTTTTTGAGAAAAACTTAAGAAAACCATAATTTTCCATTAAAGTTATTTCCTTTAGCACTAATTAATGATATTGAACTAATTATGATTAGATTCGAGTTTAAAAAAAACTTTCTTATGTATTATTCATTTGAAATCTAATTTCTAGCTTTTTGAGATGCAAAATTATGAATAATTCTTTTATAATCAATTTTCTCCTAATAATTCTTTTTCAATTGATAATATAGATAATCCATTCAATCTCTCTTGCGCTATTGTTGGTTTTAAGTAAGATTTTATCAATTTTAGTTTTAAAAAACATCTTTCAAATTTCTAGGTGTGGTCGAGGGTGGCCAGAGGCAAACAAACGTTAGATGAAAACTATTACTAGTTAACTGGAATAGAAGAACCTGATTCATTAACTTGATATGAAAATAAACATTTGTTGCTTTCAATATACTTCGCGGGCTTTAGCTTGATTGTATACGGTTAAAATCGGGAAGACGAATTCCACGTCTATTGTGACATGCGGTGGCTTAGTCACGCAAGATTCAAGGTATGGCCCGAAGTCCGACCATGAACGCTCCTACGATTCGACTTCGAGGCAGTACAAGTTTGGGGTCGACGTAAGGAGGCAGCACGGTGATCGAGGCAAATATCTCTGTGACAAAGTACAATTTTGTACTCATACATTAAATAGCGGTATCAACTACGAATCTTGGTAATAAATGCTGATGTACTATGTTGAGATTTTCCCTCTTATAAAAAGGGGATCCCTAGTCAGTTTGTAAAGGATACACAACATTAATACAAGGAACAAGAACATTCTCTAATATATCTTAACATTCTCTATTTCTCTCTACTAGCTCATTTACTCTCATTTATTGCTTTTCATCTACTGTTCTTCATAAATAGCTCATTATTGATCATAAAATAGTACACCATGAGGCCTATAAATCTGCTATAGCTTCGCCAACCATTCGATATCGGCTCCGAACTTCGGTCCCAAAGGCCCTCGAGGCTAGTATCGAGCCCTCGACTTAAGGCGTTCCGGTTTGCTTTTTCTCAGCTTTCTCATTGTTTTCGCTCTATTATATCCTAACGCAATTTATATCAACTGCTTAATAACTGGTACTAAAATAAATTGCATATTTTTAGAACCACTTAATCAAATATAATTGTAATTACCATTTTCCCGGTAAATAGTTTGGTGCCCACCGTGGGGCTAAAGATAATAGTGATTGTTTTAGTGCTAGTCCGTCGAAAAAACGCAAGTTATCTTTTACACTTTTTCTTGTCCGAAGAATCTTTGATTTCAGGTCAGAATGTCTAACTCGGTGAACTCACGCGAAAACAACGGCGTCAAAGACCGTGGAGAAAACAGCGCAACCGTTTCAGGCGTTGGTGCACCGCTACAAAACCCTGAGGGTGTCCCAAACCCAAACCCGCTGGACGTAGGCTCGCGCAACGCCAAACACATCGACGTCAGTTCCCGCACCAACAATGACACACACCCCGCATGAGAACAAGAGGCTCAGAACACCCCGGTTCAGGTAGAAATGCAGGTAAGCCTTCACGATATTTTCGAAATATTGCAGGCACAGCAGTTGGTGATCGCTCAGCTACAAACCCAACAAAAGACTCCGAGCACCATATCTTCACGGATGGCTCCTCGAGAAGGTCCCGTAGGGATCGAGCAACGAGGGGTCAGCGACCGATCCAGCCATCATAAAAATGCTCGAGGACCTCCCAAGAGAATCGAGTCGGGGGAAAAGAGGATAGAAGCAAGCGACAAAAAGGTAGAGACCTACAACACGAGGGTCGACCAAATTCCGGGTGCACCCTCGATATTAAAGGGTGTGGATTCAAAAAAATTTATACAAAGACCTTTTCCTTCGAGCGCGTCCCCAAAGCCCATTCCGAAAAAATTCAGAATGCCCGACCTAGCAAAATACAACGGGACTTCGGATCCCTACGAGCACATCACCGCCTACACTTGTGATGTGAAGGGGAATGACTTAAAAGAGGACGAGATCGAATCTATCCTGTTAAAAAAGTCGGAGAAACATTGTCGAAGGGAGCCATGATGTGGTACCACAACCTTGTCCCTAATTCGATAGATTCGTTTGCCGTGCTAGCAGATTCTTTCATAAAGGCACACACCGGAGCCATCAAAGTCGCAACCAGGAAGTCAGAAGTTTTCAAAATAAAGCAGAGGGAGAGCGAGATGCTGCGGGAATTTGTATCTCGCTTCCAATTGGAGCGAATGGAGTTTCCGCCAGTATCCGACGATTGAGCGGTACAGACCTTCACCCAGGGCCTGAATGAACGAAGCTCAATAGCTTCGAAGCAGATGAAACAAAACTTGGTTGAGTACCCTGCTGTCACTTGGGAAGATGTTCACAACCGATACCGGTCAAAAATCAGGGTCGAAGACGACCAGTTGGGGGGCCCCTTCGGGTTCGGTATACCCCAACAGGCTCCTGACGAAGGAATCAAGAATGAGCAAGTAAAGGTACCAACCGTACGTTGAGGATCGGAGACACTCCCCCAGGCGAAATATACCTCGCAACAATCGAATGGTAGACCAAGGTTACTACCCTCGGGGACACGTGAGCCAAGTCAGTTATGACTGATCTACAGGACTAGCAGAGGCGCCCCAGCTATCCGAATACAACTTCAACATTGATGGTTCAGACAATGTGTCATCCATAAGTAAAATCATGGACACTAGATGGACAAAGCCCGTATTGTAAGACCCGTCACAAAGAAATCACAACCTGATGTGTGATTTCCACAACACGCACGGTCACAGGACCGAGGACTGCAAGCAGCTCAGGGAAGAAGTAGCTCGGTTAATCAACAAAGGACATCTCAGGGAGTTCCTCAGTGATCGAACTAAAACTCAAATTCGGGAAAGAGAGGCGAACAGAAAGAACGAGACAGAGGAGCCGCAACACGTCATCCACATGATCAGGGGAGGGATCGACACCCCATAGGAGCCTGTCCTCAGACGAACAAAGATATCCATCACCAGGGAAAAACAAACTCGAGGGTACATGCCCGAGGACGCCCTCACATTCAGTGACGAGGACATCAAGACCTTGTCTCAACCTCACAACGATGCGCTCATAATCTCTTTTCTTGTAAATACATTTCAAATTAAACGTGTACTTGTAGATCCAGGTAGCTCGGCTAACATAATCAGGTCAAGGGTGGTATAGCAACTCGGGTTGCTCGAACAAATCGTGCCCGCCACCCGAGTTCTAAACGGATTACATGGCAAGCGAAACAACCAAAGGAGAAATTACCATGTCGGTCAACATGGTAGGCACGATCCAAAATACCAAATTTCATGTCATCGACGGGGACATGAGATACAATGCCTTGCTTGGAGGCCGTGGATACACTACATGAGAGCAGTACCATCAACCCTCCATCAAATGATGAAGTTCCCCTCGAAGGAGGGAATAAAGACGGTATATGGGGAGCAGCACACCGCAAAGGAAATGTTCGCGGTACACGACGTGGCACCAACAACGACACCCTCTGCGTCTAAAGGACCGAGAAACAAACAAGCAGCCGAACAACCATAAGAAGCTACCCCCCGGCTAGTGCTGTTCATTTGGCTCGGATATCCGAAATTTGAACCGATTCATTTAATTTCGGATTTCGGATTGGATCGAATTTCGGATTGTGTTTATTAAAATTTTGGATTTCGGATCGGATTCAGATTGGTATATTTTAATCCGATCCGATCCGAAATTATTAGGCAATGTATAACTACTACACTTTAATTTCGGATAGTCAGTACTTCCTTTACATCTTCCTCCAAGTTATTACTTTTACAATTGCTAAATTTAGTTATATTGGCACTATAGTACTCTCATAATTAATAAACATGAATTTTTCTTAATGCATTGCTTATTTTACAAAGTGAGCTCTACTTGTTATATTTTTTCTCCTCATAGAATTATAGGAATACTTATGATTTCCATTCGAAAACTCTGATCGGGGAGAAAATTTTGTTCTATTGGAAAATTTTATAGTGCTATAGTTCTATATATGCGTTACCACTAATGCAAATTGAAAAAGTAAAAGAAAAGACAAGAAAAATAAGAAGAAGACAGTTATTCTATTTCAATCCCAATGGATAAAAGCTGAAAATAATTCTTGTTCTACTTATAATTTAAAAGCAGGAGCCTCGGCGAAGCTACATGTTAATTGATCACCCTTTGTTGGAAAATTATACTGTATATATAGATAAAAGATTAGATTTTAGAGGTATATAAAATATACTGAACACCCTTTGGTGGGAATATTTTTCACTTCCTTTAAGTTTGAATATCCTTAAGGAAATTTGTGGCTTCGCCGCTGAGTAGGAGAGTGTTTTGATAAAAACTTTGAGTGCTACAAATTTAGAATAACATCTCAAGTGTCATAATAAGTTAAAAACTAATATAGTTGTATGAAAAAATGACTTTCACGTAAGTAGGAGAAGCAGGGGCGGCTCAACACTATTGGAGGCCTAAAGCCAAAATAAACTAGCAGAAGAGGCCTTTAATTTTTTTCCTTAAAAAAAACTTTCTTATATATAATTTATTTGAAATCTAATTTCTAGCTTTTTGAGATGCAAAATTATGAATAATTATTTTATAATCAATTTTCTCCTAATAATTCTTTTTCAATTGATAATATAGATAATCCATTGAATCTCTCTTGCGCTATTGTTGATTTTAAGTAAGATTTTATCAATTTTCGTTTTAAAAAACATCTTTCAAATTTCTAGTTGTGGTCGAGGGTGGTCAGAGGCAAACAAACGTTAGATGAAACTATTACTAGTTAACTGGAATAGAAGAACCTGATTCATTAACTTGATGTGAAAATAAATATTTGTTGCTTTCAATATACTTCGCGGGCTTTAGCTTGATTGTATACGATTAAAATCGGGAAGGTGAATTTCACGTCTATTGTGACATGCGGTGGCTTAGTCACGCAATATTTAAGGTATGGCCCGAAGTCCGACCTCGGGCGCTCCTACGATTCGACTTCGAGGCAGTACAAGTTTGGGGTCGACGTAAGGAGGAAGCACGGTGATCGAGGCAAATATCTCTGTGACAAAGTACAATTTTGTACTCATACATTAAATAGCGGTATCAACTACGAATCTTGGTAATAAATGCTGATGTACTATGTTGAGATTTTCCCTCTTATAAAAAGGGATCCCTAGTCATTTTGTAAAGGATACACAACATTAATACAAGGAACAAGAACATTCTCTATTTTATCTAACATTCTCTATTTCTCTCTACTAGCTCATTTACTCTCATTTATTGCTTTTCATCTACTATTCTTCATAAATAGCTCATTATTGATCATAAAATAGCACACCACGAGGCCTATAAATCTGTTATAGCTTCGCCGACCATTCGACATCGGCTCCGAACCTCGGTCCCAAAGACCCTCGAGGCAAGTATCGAGCCCTCGACTTAAGGCGTTCCGGTTTGCTTTTTCTCAGCTTTCTCACCGTTTTCGCTCTATTATATCCTAATGCACTTTATATCAACTGCTTAATAACTGGTACTAAGATAAATCGCATATTTTTAGAACCACTTAATCAAATATAATTGTAATTATCATTTTCCCGGTAAACATTGATAAACGTAAAATATAGAACAATAGGTCTATTGGAGGCACAAAGGAAAAATATAATAGTAGTAACGTTTAGTTCAAAAAAGAAAATTGAATATTGTGAAAATCAAGAGAGGAAATAGAAAGATTTACATAATATTTAATAAGGAAAAGACTAAAAAAATAAATAATCATTGGATTCGTTTCATAAAATTTGTATTTACACGTTAAGGGCCCATTTTTAAGGAACAAATATTTTTCATTTTTAATTTTTACCGTAATAGGAGTGAAAATACTTAATTTAAAAAGAAAATTATTGGTAAAAAGTGGGGGCCCCTAATGTTGGGGCCTAAAGCTTGTGTTTTAGTGGCTTTACCCAAAAGTCGGCCCTGAGGAGAAGTCACTTTCTCCTTTTTGATGAAAAAATATTTCTCTACAATCAGACACCAAAAAATATTGTCTTCTTGACGAAGAAAAATGACTTTCAGTCATACCAAATACACACTACAAGAAGTGGTTTTCCATACCCTTCCAAAACTAAAAGGACGTGTGTTTAAAACTTTAGCGAAAGTAAAATAATGTACTTAGATAAAACAACTGTAATAGTTGTCATGTAACATTACCAATTGGTCATGTAATAATAATGTGAAAGGCCTAATTATTATTTCCAAATTAAGAACAAAAGGTTATAGGTGGTGTTTACCTCGAAATACGAGTAACAATTAAACTTGTATTGTGGTTTCAAAGATACGTGATCTGATTCAGTACCAATTGATAAATGACAACCTAAATAGATGAGTTGAACGATAGGAATAAATCAAATCAGTGTTATAGAAATGTGTCGACCTCGATGAAGAGTAACCTCGAGGTCAAGAACTAAGAATATTAAGAATAGTAAGAACAATAGTGAAATGTAAGCAAATAAAAGGCAACGTATGTATTATTTCTCAGTGAATGTATATGTTTACAAATGAATAGGGTTCCCCTTTATATAGCAGAGGAATTCTAAATAAGATACACCTCTAATTTCGGAAATAAAATCCACGGTTGGTGTCAATAACCGTTAGCATTTCAATACTTCTGAGATTTCCGCCGAGATTTATGGTCGATTACTGATATCTCGCTATTCCGTTGCTCGACCTCGAGCATGCTTTGTCTCGATTCTCAGCGAGTACTTCAATCTCCGTGTCTTCGAGCTCGATCTTGGTATATTATGCGCTTGTTCTCGAGTCAATCTTTTGAGCCTATAAAATTGGACTTACCCGATTTTAACTGCATACAGATAGTCCCCGCGTTTCTTAGAATAAAATGATGAGAAATGACTTGAGCCTCGATTCCCTGATACCTTGATCATGACGTCGTCTTCGTGACGTAAGCGATGGATGTGACTGAAACGTTCCGTCGGTTCGATTCCCCAAATCATCAATACATGTCAGTAAGCTGTCGACCACTAGTGGCACCAAACTGTCGCCACAAGCCTATAAATATCACCTCCTATATTGAATCAAACTTTACTTTTGCTTTGATTAAAACTCTTATCTTTCTAACCCTTCTCATCTTCCTTTTATCGCGCCTGTTATGTTGCCGTTATTCTCACCGGAGACACCAACTTTATACCTATCTTCGACTTTCCTTGCTTACGCAAATGGAGAAAACCTCTAAGATTGTGCCGCAGAAAGAAAAGGCTTCATCTTCCTCTTCCCGGTTTGTCGGTGATAAAACGCCGGTAGAACCGCCCCTCCCATGAGTATGTTCCTGGCCCATGCATTCTAAAATTCGACTTCAAAGTCGAGAAACCCTCATCGGTACCAAGCCAATGTGAGCATGTATCGATGTACATGTGTTCGATTACAGAGAGCCACATCGAGGCCATGAAGAAGGACCGCAATTGGGGATCTGAGGTAGTGGTGCGCATTCCTGCCCCTGAGGAGAGCATCTCTACACACATGAAAGGGTTCGTAAGTGTTTACACTAACCCCTTCACATTGGATCCCATCGATCCTGTTATCCTCGACTTCTGCAGAAGGTACAAAGTTACCCTGGGTCAAATCCACCCTTCACTATGGTGCATAGTAATCATGCTGTGCTTTTTCTCCAACGAGGCCGGGGGGTTGGAGTTCACTCTGAACCACCTTATACGGTTGTACCGGCCTTATCTCTATCTAGGGCTGAATAAGCTTCAACGCCTAGCAACAAAGGCTCTATTCTCGAGTATCGACGAGGATAAGGACCGAGGTTGGATGAGCTGTTTCATACAGGTGAGGACCTGTGACATAATACCGAAGGAGAAGATGTCGTTCCCCGAGGAATGGAACCTCGATCGTAAGTTATTCTTCATATCCCGATCTTCGTGTTTCTTTAACTTTGCCTAATATTTCCCTTTGACATGCAGTTTCCCCTTGGATGCCTAAAGCGGTGCCCGATCTCGAAGATTGGGTCTGAAAGCTAGCCTCTACTTCTACTCACGCCGAACGAGCATGGCGGGATTTGGCAAAGGGCATGTGGGAGGCCAAGAACCATGGTGAGTATCTCTCCCTGTGTATTCTGAAGTAACTTCGTACTTCGTTCATTAGTAATTTTCCTCCACGCATGCTTGACCAAGGATGCCATTCTAAGGCCTTCAAATAGAGGAGGAGAAACCAAGTCCCCGACTCCGAAGCCGGAAAACTACAAGAAAAGAAAAATTACCTCGCAGTCCGAGGTCCCCAAGCCCAAACCTCGAAGGGTAAGGAGAAAAACGGCTGCTCTCTCGGCAGACACGGTCCAAAAACTAATAGATGAAGATGAGGAACAAGAAGATACTCTGGCGCTGACGGTCCGTCCTAGGAAAGTCGTCGAAACCGCTACTCCTTCCTAGTTGTCGTCTGCTGAAACTAAGCCTCGTATTGAGGAGGCTTTGAAGAAAAATTCAGGCATGAATCCCAAGTCTCTAGAGGTTGAGATTGTTTCTTGATCAACAATTTCTAAATGGGGCGGGCCCGGTTCTCAAACTCAGAAAATCGATCAGAGCGCCCCGAACGACTTGCTCGGGGCCATGACAACAGGTCAACTACCTTCGCTGTCGGCCTTTTCTGAAGAGGCAATAAGGGAGGCTCGAGGGTTGAAGACTCCCGAGATTGGCGGAGGCTCTAGCGTAGGTGATCCCTTCCGGGATTGCTTTACTGGGGTCGATGATGCATCCGATATCAGCGATGCTTCGATCCTTATGGTGGAAGCCCAGCATCTCTTTTCTTGGGTAAGTACGAGTCTCTGTTGGTTATTTTCCTTTTCCGTTTTCTCTATAAATCGAACTCGTGCTTTCTTCTTTGTATAGGCCTCTGCTAAGTTTCGAGCTAACCTTAGTCAGTGTGAGACCGAACTCCAGAAGGTCTCGGAAGAGAGGAAGGCTCTGATGATACTTTGTGGTTGTGATGACCCAAGGGGTCATTTTATGAATTTAGACTCCATTCTAGGCTTATTATCCATAAAAAATTTAATTTTAACTACCTCGATTTGCGTGCGCAGTACGGGCGTGAAACCGGAAAGCTTTTATGTGAATATATAAGAAATAATAATTTTTAGAATTAAAAATTTGGTTTTAGTTGACTTGAGTCAATATTTTGAGTAAACAGACACGGATCTGTGTTTCGACGATCCCGGGAGGTCCGCAGTAAAATATGAGACTTGGGCGTATGCCCGGAATTGAATTCGAGGTCCCAAGCCTTAGAAATCAATTTTTGAAAGAAATTATTTTGCTGAATTATTAATGAAATAAAGAAATGAATTAACGTTTGAAACCATTGGTATCGGGACCGTATTTTGGTTCCGGAGCTCGATACAGGTTTGTTATGATATTTAAGCCTTGTCTGCGAAATTTGGTGAGAATCGGAATTTATTTGACATGATTCGGACGTCCGGTTGATAAATAGTGAACTTTAAGTGTTCTTGAGAAAAATAATGAGTTTTGTGGTTTAATTCATAGTTTTACATGTTATTTTCATGATGTGATCGCACGAACAAGTCTGTATGTTGCTTTTAGACTTGCGTGCATGTTTGGTTTAGAGCCCCGAGGGCTCAGGTGAGTTTCAAATAGGTTTGGGTTGTGTTGCGCTCGTTCTTTCTTATGCTTCGACGTCGTTTCTTCAAGCATAAATGATATCATATTGAACAAATGAGCTCCGATTTATGTTTTGAATGAAGTATTAGATCCGTATCGTAATTACGGACCCGTAGCAAAAAAGCATCGAATTTGGACATCGTATAAGGATTTTATGATCATTTTACTAAGATTGCCAGATTTTTTAGGTTAATTACGACATTGCCACTGACGGCGTATTAAAAATCTACACTATTTGCAAATATTAAAACCTACATATCTACTTCATTATAAGGTCAAATGGAGTGATTCAAAAGCCTAACTTGACTAGAATTTCACAAAAAATCCATTGGAGGCATAAAAATCGAGTTTCGGGATCGTTTGGCATGACAAACGAGGCAGAATAGCTGGCAGAAATATATATAAAACGAGCAGACTTTTTCTTCTTCAAATTTTCGAATCCCACAGCCCTAAGAATGAATTTCTTCACCAAATATCATCCCCAAGTCATAGGTAATCAATTCTAAACTTTACTCTTTCAATTACTCATTATTTTTCATCACTTTTAAATCAAAAACTAAGAATTTTCATGGTAAAAATTGAAAGTTTGGGTAGAACCGGGTGAGCTTCGTAACTAAAAAAAAAATCTACTTATGTGAATACTTGTATTGAGAAATTCTATGGAGATAATTGCGTCTATCATTACGTGTTGTAATTTTGTTTAATGGAAAATATTTAAATGAAGGAAATGGAATGTGTCGATTGGCACGATACACATGTTGCTTGTGACTCTTTGAGGACGAGATCCTTGCATTGTAATATGATTTGAGATGTTTAAACCGGGCTACGAGTCGCAGTGGAAGTTATGTAAGGATGAGATCCTTGTGATAGAAATTCTTGCGTTTAAATTCTTCCTTGTGAATTAAAATTTTACTATAGTACTGGTTGAGAGTCATGCCTGTTAGGTTTATTCAACAATTTATGTATAAAATAATGATAATAATCGTAGTAATAAATGAATGAATGAATAATAAAAGTAATACTAATAATAAGTAAATAAATAAATAAATCAATTAATTATATGTGCATAATTTGCCAAATTCGTGCTATTATTATTGAGCCTTAACCTAGAAGGTAGGTGCCCGCCCATGTGGCATTAAATGAGACACGTTAATTCGGGTATATAAGTACGAGGTCTTCAAGCATCGTATCTCGTTATCGGTATTGTGAAGTTTTGAAAGGATATTTTCTTTGTTGACGTGAAGCTATTTGATAATTCTGTAATTGGCTATGAACAACTATTAAGGAAATAGAGGCAGTCAAGAACTGTCCTAGACCCACTACAACCACGAAAATCAGGAGTTTCTTGGGTTTGGCGGGTTACTACCGTTGTTTTGTGGATGGGATTTAATCTATATCAGACCCTATGACTAAATTGACTCAGAAAGGGTGTTTCATTCAGATAGTCGGACGAGTGTGGGTTGAACTTTCAGAAGCTCTAGATTGCTTTGGCTACGGCGCCAGCGTTGGTGTCGCCCACCGGTTCAGGATCTTAAGTGGAGATAGGGGATATGGTTAGAGTTATTGAAAGACTATGATGTCACTATATTATATCACCCAGGGAAGGCCAACATGGTGGCCGATGCATTGAGTAGAAAGGCAGTGAGTATGGGCAGCCTTGCGTATATTCCAATTGGTGAGATACCGTTAGCTTCAAACATTCAGACGTTGGCTAATCAGTTCGTGAGGTTGGATATTTCGCTCAGCCGTGTTCTAGCTTGTACGGTCGCTTGGTCTTCTCTAATTGAGCGTATCCGGGAGCGGTAGGATGATGAACCACATTTGATGGTTCTTAGGGACACAGTTCGGCGTGGTGGTCCCAAGCAGGTTACAGTTGGAGATGATGGTATATTGAGGATGCAGGGCCGTATATGTGTGCCTAATATTGATGGCCTTCGTGAGTTGATCCTTGAAGAGGCTCACAGTTCTAAGTATTCAATTCACCCAGGGGCAGCCAAAATGTACCAAGACTTGAGGCAACATTATTGGTGGAGAAGGATGAAGAAGGACATCGTTGCGTATGTCGCTCGTTGCTTAAATTGTCAGCAGGTAAAGTATGAGCATCAGAGACCTGGTGGTTTGCTTCATCAGAGAGAGATTCCTGAGTGGAAGTGGGAGCGTATCACTATGGACTTCGTTGTTGGACTCCCACGGACCTAGAGGAAATTTGATACGGTTTGGGTTATTGTGGATAGGCTGACTAAATCAGCACATTTCATTCATGTGGCAAGTACTTATACTTTAGAGCGGTTGGCTGAGTTATATATTCGGGAGATTGTTCGCCTTCATGGTGTGCCAGTGTCTATCATTTATGATCGGGGTACGCAGTTCACTTCGCATTTTTGGAGGGCAGTTCAACGTGAGTTGGGTACCCGAGTAGAGTTGAGTACAACATTTCACCCTCAGACTGATGGGCAGTCTGAGCGTACCATTCAGATATTGGAGGATATGCTCCGCGCTTGCGTTATTGACTTTGGAGGTTCATGGGATCAGTTCTTGCTGTTAGTAGAATTTGCTTATAATAATAACTATTAGTCGAGCATTCAGATGGCTCCTTATGAGGCGTTATATGGTGGACGGTGCATATCGCCAGTCGGATGGTTTGATCCAGGAGAGGCTCGGTTACTGGGTAAAGACTTAGTTCAGGAGGCCTTGGATAAGGTCAAGATTATTCAGGAGAGACTTCGTGCAGCTCAGTCTAGGAAAAAAGGGTTACGCCGATCGTAAGGTTCGTGATGTGGAATCCATGGTTGGAGAGAGAGTATTGCTTCGTGTGCCACCCATCAAGGGTGTTATGAGATTTGGGAAGAAGGGTAAGTTGAGCCCTAGGTATATTGGGCCGTTTGAGATTCTTGAGAGAGTGGGGGAGATAGCTTATGCGTTGCCTCCAGGGTTATCCTCAGTTCATCCGGTATTCCACGTGTCTATGCTCCGAAAATATCGTGGTAACCCATCCCGCGTGTAAGATTTCAGCTCTGTCCAATTGGACAAAGACTTGACTTATGAGGAGGAGCCGGTAGCTATTTTAGACCGACGCATTCGTCAGTTGAGATCCAAGAGTTATCCTTCAGTTCGAGTGCAGTGGAAAGGCCAGCCCGTTGAGGCATCTATTTGGGAGTCCGAGTCTGACATGCAGAGTAATTATCACACTTGTTTGCAAATTCAGGTAATCTTCTATGTCCGTTCGATGACGAACGTTTGTTTTAGAGGTGGAGATTGTGATGACCCAAGGGGTCATTTTATGAATATAGACTCTGTTCTAGGCTTATTAGCCATAAAAAGATTAATTTTAACTACCTCGATTTGCGTGCATAGTCCGGGCGTGAAACCGGAAAGCTTTTATATGAAAATATAAGAAATAATAATTTTTAGAATTAAAAATTTGGTTTTAGTTGACTTGAATCAATATTTTGAGTAAACGGACTCGGATCTGTGTTCACGATCCCGGGAGGTCCGGAGTAAAATATTGGACTTGGGCGTATGCCCGGAATTGAATTCCGAGGTCCCAAGCCTTAGAAATCAATTTTTGAAAGAAATTATTTTGCTGAATTATTAATGAAATAAAGAAATGAATTAATGTTTGAAACTGTTGGTATCGGGCCCTTATTTTGGTTTCGGAGCTCGATACAGGTTTGTTATGATATTTAAGCCTTGTCTGCGAAATTTGGTGTGAATCGGAATTTATTTGACGTGATTCGGACGTCCGGTTGATAAATAGTGAACTTTAAGTGTTCTTGAGAAAAATAATGAGTTTTGAGGTTTAATTCATCGTTTTACATGTTATTTTCATGATGTGATCGCACGAACAAGTCCGTATGATGCTTTTAGACTTGCGTGCATGTTTGGTTTAGAGCCCCGAGGGCTCGGGTGGAATTCAAATAGGTTTGGGTTGTGTTGCGCTCGTTCTTTCTTATGCTTCGACGTCGTTTATTCAAGCATAAATGATATCATATTGAACAAATGAGCTCCGATTTCTGTTTTGAATGAAGTGTTAGATCCGTATCGTAATTGCGGACCCGTAGCAGAAAAAGCATCGAATTTTGACATCATATAAGGATTTTATGGTCATTTTACTAAGATTGCCAGATTTTTTAGGTTAACTACGACATTGCCACTGACGGCGTATTAAAAATCTACACTATTTGCAAATGTTAAAACCTACATATCTCTTTCATTATAAGGTCAAATGGAGTGATTAAAAAGCCTAACTTGACTAGTATTTCACAAGGAATCCATGGAGGCATAAAAATTGAGTTTCAGGATCGTTTGGCACGATAAATGAGGCAGAATAGCTGACAGAAAAATATATATAAAACGGGCAGACTTCTTCTTCTTCTTCACATTTCCGAACCCCACAGCCCTAGGAATGAATGTTTTCACCAAATATCATCCCCAAGTCACAGGTAATCAATTCTAAACTTTACTCTTTCAATTACTCATTGTTTTTCATCACTTTTAAATCAAAAACTAAAAAGTTTCATGGTAAACATTGAGGGTTTGGGTAGAATTAGGGAATTTTGTAAAAATCAAATCTTTACCTCGAATTGAGGTCGGATTTCGAATCTAATTGTATATTTGGATTCGTGGGTGAATAGGTAAACGTAATTTGGTCTGAACCCCGAGTTTAGACCAAGCGGGCTCGGGGTCGGGTTTTCACTTTTTTGAGAAAACTTAGGAAAAATTGTAACTTTCAATAAAGTTAGTTCCTTTAGCCTTAATTAATGATATTGAGTTAATTATGATTAGATTCAAGCAAGTTAGAGCAAGATTCTAAAGGAAAAACCATAATTGAGCAGTGAATGGCCTGCGAAATTGAGGTAAGTGCTTGGTTTAACCTTGACTTGAGGGAATAGGAATCCCCAATTTATTTTTTATGTGAATTAGCATGTGTGTGGTGTATAAGTGAGGTGACGAGTATCTATGCACCACCAAATTGTCTGTTAAACATGATCCTTTCCTCGTTTCCAAATTGATCCCTAGTTTAATTATTTTATGATCATTGATGCCTTCATGTCTACTTGGTTCATCAACTTGTTGTTAAATATTGTTTCAAGTATTTTAAGAGTGTTACTTGTTCCTTAGTCGCATTGTGGTACATCTGGTTGAGCTGGTTGTCAGCGTTACATTATACCTTTCGGTTGGTTTCGCTGTGTAGTGATAATTGGTGAAGTTTCTGAATAGTACAGTTCATGTTATAATTGAGATTTAAGTAATGTGAAAGGCTTGGAATCTTATTTGTGAAACTTTATTATAAATAAAGAGATGAAATGTGATTTGTCTGGTGGGAGCGGGTTGCACACCGCAACAAGGAGTAATAAGGGTGGACAAGTGAGATCGGGTTGCAAGCCTCAACAGGAGAAATAAGGGTGATATATATATATATATATATATATATATATATATATATATATATATATATATATATATATATAGGGAGGAGCAATAAGGGTGGACAGGTGGGATCGGGTTACACGCCGCAGCAAGGAGCAATAATGGAGAATATTCATGTTCTACTGTTTATAAAATAAAGGCTGAAACACTCATTGTTTTATTGTTATTATTTCATATTGTGCTCTTTCTATTATTTAAAGTGAAACTTGTTTTGTTTACAATTGTTGAGACATAAATATAGTGAAAGGCTTTGACTTAAATTGTGAAAATCTTTTTTTCATAAATAAAGAGATGTGATTATCTGGTGGGAGCGGGTTGCACGTCGCAACAAGGAGTGATAAGGGTGGACAGGTGGGATCGGGTTGCACGTCGCAACAAGGAGTGATAAGGGTGGACAGGTGGGATCGGGTTGCACGTCGCAACATGAGTAATAAGGGTGATATATTTATAGGGAGGAGCAATAAGGGTGGACAGGTGGGAGCGAGTTGTACGCCGCAATAAGGAGCGATAAAGGAGGACACTTATGTTTTACTGGTTTTTGAAACTCAAAGATTTGAAACTTACATATTTGAGAACTTACGGTTTTACTTTACTATTTTTTTATATATATTTTGCACTTACGATTATTTTAAAGAGAAGTTTGAAAATTTGAGACTTATGCGAGAATTTAGTGATAGCTAAGACCAGGTAAAGGCAGTTGAGTTATTTTATTCATCGTTACAGTTTATTGCTTCTTTTTTGTTTAGTCTGGAATATCTTTCTTGCTTTATTATATTATGTTGTTACATATTATGTATAATTGCCCCACCGTAGCCTCGTCACTACTTCGTCGAGGTTAGGCTCGGCACTTACTCAGTACATGGGGTCGGTTGTACTGATACTACATTCTGCACTCTTTTGTGCAGATCCAAGTACCAACCAATAGTAGGGATATTTAGAGCAACTATTTATTTTTCGGAGACACGAGGTATATCTGTCGGCGTTTGCAGATCCCGAGAGTCTTCTCTTACTTCGTAGCGACTGTTTTTTTTTATATTTTTCAAAACAGTTATATTATTTCTTTCAACCCATTATTTGTTGTATTCTTTTGTAGTTTGTGAATTGTGACACCAGACCCTGGGGTAGTTCTTGGTTTATTTATATAATTAGTTCGTGGCTCAGTTTAATTGATTGTTTATTATTTTATATTTGGAATTATTTATTGAAAGCAATTAGATCAAGTTTAATTTAATTTTTTTTATCCTGTTTAAATGATTAATTAACGGAAATAGTTGAGTGAACTCTAACATTGGTTTTCCTAGAAAGTGTGGTGTTAGGCTCCATCACGATCCCTAAGGTTGGGAATTTGGGTCGTGACAGTGGCCAAAAGGACAAGGTCGTAAAGGACCTTCAAGCGGACCTGGCCAAGGCTCGTGAAAAATATGCCGAATTAGATAAGCAGGTAACCATCCTTCTGATAAAGTATGGAATCAGCTCAACCGTGGAAGCTAATACTTCGCTATCTCAGCTGCAGCAGAAGGTAGAAAAGATCGTTCGCTATCTCAGCTGCAGCAGAAGGTAGAAAAGATCGAGCTGCTCCGGGCAGAGGTCGATCAAGTCAAGGCCTATTGTGATCGCTGGAAAGGGAGCATGAATTGCCATCTTCGAAAAAGGAGACAACCTTGGCTAAACTATCCTTAGCTGAGGCTCAACTTTGAATCATTAAAGAGAAAATCTCAGCCCAGGCCAAGAGGGTCGAGGAACTTGAAGCCGGGCTTGCTGAGGCCAAGGTGGAGATCGAGAAGACCAAGGTCATGGCGCAATGATCAGAGCTAAATGCTGAGGGTGTTCAAACACAGTTAAGGGAGGCTTCCGGCCGGGAGTAGTGGAGCAATGATCTGGCAAAGTGCCAATCCCGGAGGGAAACCCTCGAGGAAATTCATGCTTGAGGTTTTGACCTTCCCGAGGAAATTGCTCGGGCCAAAGAGCTTGAAGCTGAAGATAGGCAGCTTTCCTCCTCTGATGATGAGGATGATGATGAAGAGGGCAGCCGAGGCGGGTCTGATGGGGCCTGAAGAAGAAATTTCACCTAGAGAAGCTGCTCGAGAAGAAGTCAATCCCGAGGAAGTTGGCTCCGATCGTAGTTAGATTTTAGTTTCTTTTCTCTTTTTGTAAGGCATTGATTGGTATTTTGTACATACTTTTCGTTATATAATAGAAAAATCTCTCTTCGAATGCCTTTATCGATTTCAAGTCAAGATATGTTTACTATCTTCATTGAAAATGCTGAACATTTACATTGCCGTAATTTTATTAACCTTAGCTCGTTATCAGAGTAAACCCTTAAGTTTTTCGGTTATGCGAGGGCAAGTCCCCGAGCTCAGAAATACATTCGAGACTTTATCTCGGGTGGCTTGATCATATCCATAGACGTATTATTTTTATAACCAAGTTCGAATGAGTTTTGAACTTATAATAGAGCAAACCCTTAGGCTTTTATCAAATGATGGGTAAGTTTTGAGCTTACAGCAATATACCCCTTAGAGTTTTTCGGTGAATCCTCGAGCTATAATTGACTTTATTCGAGCTCGGAATAGCGGAACCCTTGGGTCCGAATTGAGTGAGAACAAGGTCTCGAACTCTAATTGTATTGGCCCTTAGGCTCTTTAGATTGGGCCGATTTGGCCTCTGAAAATGGCTATTATTTTCCCCTTTTCGGCTTAAAAGACTTAGTGAAAATTTCTTTATGCCTTAGCATATGTTTTTATACCCATTGGGTTTTCCAAGGGTCCGATGATCGGAACCCTATTTTTCTTTTTTGGTGTTTCAACGTGTTTGTGCTAAGATAGTTTGATACCTCTTGAGGTTTTTCGAAGGCTGATATTATCGCAGCCTTCTAGTTTTTCGAGGGCTGATTTTATTGAAGCCCCTTTTAATTACTTTGTCGAGGGTAGCATTTCAACAGGTTTTCAAAGTATTTGAAGGCCTTTTATTTATTGTGGAATTTGGACGTCTCCGAGCCGCGTTATTTTGGCCGTAGCCTTTAATATGGTCGTAACCTTTAATGTGGACATAGCCTTCGGGTATGTATCTTTGACTTATATCCCGATAACATTTCAAACTTGTTCGAAATGTTAGTTCCTGAGTATAATGGCCTTGGCCTATATGTCGAAGGGTACCCATTTGTGGTCTTGTGACTTCGAATTTAGATAACTCAAGTATGCAGTCCCCGAGTGTTCGAAGTATGTTTGCACTTGGCTCTTGAGCCATTTTTCACAAGTATTAGTTTTGCATAATAGACCAGAATCGTAAGTATGCGATTTGTATAATAGAGAATTTGCTTCGAGACACGAGATGTACGATAAAGAAAGAATGCTTATTTGAATAATTTATACATGCATATATGTCTTGTCATCGGGACTCGGCTAATCTACATGGACGCATTTCATTCGACCGTTTGTCCCATTAAAAAGTTTTTCCTATCGAGGCCCATTGGCACGAAGTACACTTCTCAAACACATAACTGTGATGACCCAAGGGGTCATTTTATGAATTAAGACTCCATTCTTGGCTTATTAGCCATAAAAAGATTAATTTTAAATACCTCTATTTGTGTACGCAGTCCGGGCGTGAAACCGGAAAGCTTTTATGTGAAAATATGAGAAATAGTGATTTTTAGAATTTAACTTGATAAAAGTTGACTTTGGTCAACATTTTGAGTAAACGGACCCGTATCCGTGTTCCGACGATCCCGGGAGGTCCGTAGTAAAATATGTGGTCCCAAGCCTTAGAAATCAATTTTTGAAAGAAATTGCTTTGCTGAAATATTTATGAAATAAAGAAAAGAATTAATGTTTGAATTCATTGGTATCGGGCCCGTATTTTGGTTCCGGAGGCCGGTAAAGATTTGTTATGATATTTAGGCCTTGCCTGTGAGATTTTGTGAAAAACAGAGTTCTTTTGGACGTGATTCGGACATCCGATTGAAAGGTTATGAACTATAAGTGTTCTTGAGGAAAATAATGAGTTTTGAGGTTTAATCCATAGTTTTACATGTTATTTTCATGATTTAATCGCACGAGCAAGTCCGTATGATGCTTCTAGACTTGCGTGCATGTTTTGTGTATAGCCCCGAGGGCTCGGGTGAGTTTGAAAAAGGTTTGGGTTGTGTTGCGCTCGTTCTTTCTTATGCTTCGACGTCGTTTCTTCAAGCATAAATAATATTATATTGAACAAATGAGCTCCGATTTATGTTTTGAATGAAGTATTAGATCTGAATCGTAATTACGGACCCGTAGCAAAAGAATCATCGAATTTGGACATCGTATGAGGATTTTATGGTCATTTTACTAAGGTTGCCATATTTTTCAGGTTAATGACGAAATTACCCCTGACGGCGTATTAAAAATCTGCACTAATTGCAACTATTAAAACCTACATATCTCCTTCATTATAAGGTCAAATTGAGTGATTCAAAAGCCTAACTTGACTATAATTTCACAAGAAATCCATTGGAAACATAAATATCGAGTTTAGGGATCGTTTGACACGTGAAATGAGGCAGAATAGCTGGCATAAGATATATTAAAAATGGGCAGACCTTTTTCTTCTCCAATTTTTCGAGGTTCAAGCCCTAAAAACGAGTTTTCTTCAACAATCTTCATCCCCAATTCATAGGTAATCAATTCCAAACCTTGTTCTTTCAATTCCTTACTATTTTGCATCACTTTTAAAGCAAAAACAAAGGATTTCCATGGTAAAAATTAAGGATTTGGGTAGAATTAGGGAGTTTTGTAAAAATTAAATTTTAATATCAAATTAAGGTCAGATTTCAAAACTAATAGCATATTTGGGTTCATGGGTGAATGGGTAAACGTAATTTAGTCCGAACCCCGAGTTTAGACCAAGCAGGCCCGGGGTCGGGTTTTCACTTTTTTTATTATAGAAAACTTAGAAAAAATTATATTATTCAATAAAGTAAGTTCGTTTAGCATTAGTTAATGATATTAAGTTAATTGTGATTAGATTCGAGCAAGTTAGAGGTGAATTCAAAAGGAAAAGCGATAATTGAGCAGTGAGTGGCCTGCGGAATTGAGGTAAGTGTTTGGTCTAACTTTGGCTTGAGGGAATAGGACTCCCCACTTATTTTTTATGTGAAAAGCATGAGTGTGGTGTATAGGTGAGGTGACGAGTACCTATGTACCACCCAAATTGTCTGTTGAACATGATCCCGTTCCCGTTCCTCACTTATTTGATTATGGTTTTACTTGTTATATGTTCGTTATTGTTTCCATGACTATTTGGCCAGATTAATTTGTTGTTAGATATTATTATGACTATTTTTGGAAAAATATTGATTGTTTGAATTGACTCCCCTGTGATATAAAACGGTTGAGGAGCTTGGCATTGTTTTACGAAATAAATATTGATATTCTTATGTTCATGTTGGTTTCATGGTTGAGAGGATATTGATGAAGTTATGAGGAAAATGCAGTTTATTATTTATAATTATTGAGACAAAAATATTGTGAAAGGCTTGGCCTAAATTGTGAAATTTATGAATAAATTGATATGATATGTCTGGTGGGAGCGGGTTGCACGCCGCAACAAGGAGTGATAAGGGTGGACAGGTGCGATCGGGTTGCACGCCGCAACAGGAGTAATATGGGTTATATATTTAGGGAGGAGCAATAAGGGAGGACAGGTGGGAGCGGGTTGCACGCCGCAACAAGGAGCGATAAGGGAGGACATTTATATTTTTTTCTGATTTTCAAAAAGAAATAAAGTTTGAAAAGCTTAAATATTTACTTTACTATTCTTTATATATTTTGGCACTATTTTTTTATTTAAAGCTAAAGTTTGGAAATTTGGAAATTTATTTAAGGATTGGTTATAGCTGAGATCTGAAAAAGGCAGCTGAGATATGAAAATTTATTGCAGCATTTATTTATTTATTTGTTTAGACTTCTCTACTGCTTTGTTATTTAATATTGTTATCGACTATATTGTTAAACCCCAGCCTTAGCCTCGTCACTACTTCGCCGAGGTTAGGCTCGGCACTTACTCTGTACATGGGGTCGGTTGTACTGATACTACACTCTGTGCTCTTTTGCACAGATCCAGGTACTAGTCAGCATTAGGGGATTTCAGGACGACTACCTATTCATTTGGAGACACGAGGTACATCTGCCGGCATTCGCAGATTCCGAGAGTCTTCTCCTATTTTTACATATACTGTTTTATATTATTCAGAACAGTTACACTATTTCTTTCAGCCCATTATTTGTAGTATTCTTTAGTAGTTCGTGAATTGTGACACCAGACTCTGTGGTAGTTCTAGATTTATTTATATAATTAGTTCGTGGCTCGGCTTAATTTATTATTTTTTTATTTTTTATATTCGTAAGTATTTATTGAAATCCATTGGATCAAGTTTAATTTAAAATTGTTCTATCCTGTTTAAGTGATTAATTAACGGAAATACTTGAGCGAACTCTAACATTGGCTTGCCTAGCAAGTGTGGTGTTAGGCGCCATCACGATCCCTAAGGTTGGGAATTTGGGTCGTGACAAGTTGGTATCAGAGCACTAGGTTTAATTATCAACCCCGAGCTGACCTCACCTTCTTCGACCGATGACCCCAAATTGGCAAGTGCATCAGCCTCGGTATTTTGTTCTCGAGGTATATGTTGTAGAGTCCACTTTTTAAAACGGTGCAAGGTTACCTGCAATTTGTCTAAGTACCTTTGCATCCTATCCTCTTGGACTTCGAAGGTTCCGTTTACCTGGTTCACTACTAGAAGAGAGTCGCACTTAGCTTCAACGACTTCTTCTCCCGAGATTTTAGCTAGCTCGAGACTTGCAATTATGGCCTCATACTCGGCCTCATTGTTAGTCAATTTTGAAGTTTTAATGGATTAGCTAATAATGCTACATGTGGGCGGCTTCAAAACAATGCCGAGCCCAGACCCTTTCACATTCAAGGCACCGTCCATGAAGAGGGTCCATACCCCCATTGATGAACCTGATTTTAGTAGAAGATCCCTTTCCACTTCAGGTACGAGGGTTGCCGTTAAATCGGCCACGAATTATGCCAAAATAAGAGACTTGATGGTCGTTCGGGGTTGATATTCGATATTGTACCTGCTGAGTTCGACGACCCATTTGGCCAATCGGCCCGATAATTCGGGCTTGTGAAAAACATTACGGAGTGGGTAAGCGGTTATCACACATGTGGGGTGATATTGGAAATATGACTTTAATTTTCTAGAGGCGCTTATTAGTGCAAGTGCCAATTTTTCTAAGTATGGATACCTAGTTTCAACATCTCCTAAGGTTCGAATCACGTAATAAATAGGAAACTGCGTACCTTGCTCTTCTTGAACTAGGACACCACTTACCGCGATTTCGGACACAACCAGGTACAAGTAGAGTTTTTCATGTGCCTTCAGTGTATGAAGAAGAGACGGGCTCGATAAGTATCTCTTCAATTCTTCTAATGCCTGTTGACATTTCGGGGTCCAGGCGAAATCATTTTTCTTTTGAGTAAAGAGAAAAACCCGTGGCTCCGATCCGCTGACCTCGAGATGAATCGACCCAAGGCAGCTATCCGTCCGGCAAGCCTTTGTATGACCTTTACACTATCTATGATAGCGATGTCCTGGATGGCCTTGATCTTATCGGTGTTGATACCCAATTTTTCCTATATTATTTTCAAAATGCATATCTATCTTCAAAATAGTACATAAACATCAATTAATATTTTTTCATAATTTTTGCATTTTTCTAAGGGTTTTATTAATTTATCCCAGTATTTTATTTACATAAATAATTACTAATTGCATCACAAATGGTTTCATAATGATTTTATGGTTTAATTTGACTATTTATATTTACACCAAGATTTAATTATTGCATGAATAGCCACATTTATATTTTTGGGTTATAATTATAATAACTTTGCAATAATAACCCATGTATGCATTATTACATTATTTCACCTGGAAATAGTTTTTTTATATTTTTATAATACTGAGTAATTATTTTAAATCATTTTTATGCATGAAAATTATTTTATAATTTGTTAATTATGTTTTACAAGTGATTTTATTAATTAGTTGGGTATTTAATAAATAGCCCTTTTCAATTTCGTTTTAACTCAACTACACCAACCCAAATATTTTAAATTCTAGCCCAATGCGCCCAGGCCCAATTCCTCATTCAACACGTCCATTATCAAGAACAAATCCCGGCCGTTGATCTCAAAGAGATCAACGGTCCAGGATTTAGTTTCTTTTTTAATTAAGCACCCCCCAAAACCCTATCTCATTTTCTATTTTCCGTTGTCTTCGTTTCCTAACCCCTCCCCTTCTCTCTCAAACGTTCCCCGCCGTCACCGAAAAACTAATGAGGGAATCTCGAAGAGATTCAACCTGAGCTTTGTTCGAAACCATTTCATAGGCCTATCTATGGCCGTCTCCGTTTGTGTGAGTATTATTTTCCTCCTGTTTATGGCTCGAATCTGTGGTTTTAGACCAATTTTCCTTTCACCTCTTTCATTTTCAAAACCCCTAATCATATGACTACTTGGGTCTGTTCAAATCGTTGAAGATCTGAAACGTTTTAAGTGTTATTAGGTATTTCTCTTCAAAAAATCTTATGTTTTCTTTATTGCTATTCGATTCCAGTGTTTTCTGAAACTAGGGTTTCTTCAAAAAGGGTTTTAAAACTCCTAAGTGTTTGAATCTGATTATCCTTTACTAGTTTGACTGAGTTCTTGTGTATATGCTTTAAACCCTAGGTTTTCTGCCTATTGCACTGATTATTTCGGTGATTCTTCCCGTTATTTATTTATTTCTATCAATCAAATATATAGACTGATTTATTTAGGGTTCGAATTATATTTCCTGTTAAAATCAGTACTTCTCTGTGATTTTCTCTATTTTCCTTATTTTATGACTTTAATTAGTACTACTTGCCTTAATTAGACTATTAGTCTGATTTAGGGATTTAATTGACTCCTATATGGTATATGATTGATTCGTTTACCTTATTTGAACCCCAATTTGTACTGTTAATGGACTCTCCCCAATTTAAGGGGTCATTTCCTGACTTTTCTGTATGAATTGATTCCCTAATTAACTGACTGATTTATTTGATTACTCTGTTTTATGAACTCTGATTTTATTCTTTACCTTATTTGTTTAACCTTACTAAGTGCTATATAAACTCTCATTCTGATTCTTCTTTAAGACACGAACACTCAAAAGGAAACACACACACACACAAACGTTTTCTCTCTCTTTTCTGTTACTTGTTTTGCTACACTGTCTAGCCGGCTGAAAGCCAAGGCTAGACCACTGAGTTATGCATACTTTCACCTTCTATTTGCTATCTTTAACTGGTATGTCTCCACTCCTATTGTCATTATGCAATGAAGATTAAACCTATAAGCTTTCCTGTCTATCGCTCTATAGGGCTGTTTATTTGGATCGGATATCCGAAATCCGAACCGATCCATTCAATTTCGGATTTCGGATTGGATCGGATTTTGGCTTGTGTTTATTAAAATTTCAGATTTCGGATCGGATTCAGATTGGTATATTTTAATCCGATCTGATCCGAAATCCAAAATTATTAGGCAATGTATAAATACTACACTTTAATTTCGGATAGTCAGTACTTCTTTTACATCTTCCTCCAAGTTATTACCTTTACAATTGCTAAATTAGTTATATTGGCACCATAGTACTCTCATAATTGTATAAACATGAATTTTTCTTAATGCATTGCCTCTTTTACAAAGAAAATATACATATTAGTTTGTAACGTTAAGACATAATAACGATCCAAAATCCGATCCGATTCAAACTTTAAAATCTGAATTTGATCTGATATAATTCAGATCGGATTTGAATTGCATCTTGTAGAATCCAAAATCCGAAATTCGAATCCAAAATATGCTAAATCCGATCCGATCCGATCGGTGCACAACCCTATCACTCTACTTCTTTATTTAGACATGTCTTTCCTGTTTATTGCTTTTAATCAGTATGGTTACTTCTGACATATGTCTTTCCTGTTTATTGCTTTAATCAGCATGGTTACTTATGTATTCAAACTTCTGTCTCTCCTGTTTATTGACCTCAATCATCATGACCACTTCTGTGTAATTAAACCCATGACTCTTCTGTGTGTTGACCTCAATTAGCATGACTACCTGTGCCTTCCCTGCTTATTGATCTTAGTTAGCATGAGTATTTATATGGAGCCAGACTCCTATGACCTTTCCTGTCTAAGTCAGCATGATTACTTCTGTTGCTAGGTCCTATCCAATGTTATGTAATCTGGATGTTAAACTTATGTGCTTCTTGTTTACTGCTTCTAATCAGCATGATTACTTATATCATCAGGTCCTATCCAGTGTTATGCAATTTGGTTGTTACTATATGCAATGAGACTTATGTGCTTCTTATCGCCTGCTCTCAACCAGCATGTCTATCTCTTTCATTTAGGTTCTATTTTGTATGTAGTGGAATTTGGCTGTTATAAGATGTCAACCTGCCTCCTGACTGTTTTATGTTCTGTTAACTAGCATGCTTTCATTCCTGACCAATTTTTATGTGTTCCTGATTAAGGACTTCTATGTTCCTAACCCCTGCTACCCTTCTCTGTGTAGTTGTTTGTTTGTAGCATGCTATATGCCCACCAAGTGTTAATTAATGAATTAAGTCATATCTAGGCAATATGAAACATTGTTTGAAGTGGTTGTGATCCTGTTTTTTCCCATTGTTTGACTGCCGGAAATCTTTGTTTGAACTCAGAGGGCTACAATGACTCTGTTTACTCCTATTTTACTTCTGAACCGTTTTCCTAAAAACATATTCCTATTTTCAAGCATTATCTTCAACTCCTACTATTAGACACTTAGGGTGCTGCCCCTCCAGTTTGAGCACCGCCTAGGAGTCCATGAGACTACTCCAAACTCTGACACACTGGGGATGACTCTTTCAAATTTTGTTCACAAAATCTATTTTCTTTAAAGGGTTTCTGGTGTGAGCATTGCCCGGGGTCCTTGAGACCCTTGGGAACTTTGACACACCAGAACACAATGTGGAGTACTATGAGACACTGGCACTTCAGACTTGGTTGAAGGCCTGGTTTTCCAGGTTTACTTTTGGGCCTATCCAGGCTCCCTATAGTATAACAATGCTCATTTTGTAATTCATTTATATCTGGTCTCTAATAATAATTCTTGTAAAAACAAACATTGGGGATATTAGTAATCTGGGAGGGACATTTATATATAATTTTCTGGGGATGGGGTAGAAACCATGCTCATAGAATTGTCAAGATTATCTACATTCCTTAGAAACCATGCCTATAGGATTGTTATGTGCATTAGAAATCATGTTTATAGGACCCATCTTACTGTTTGTTTTAAAATTTCCATTCTAAACATTATGCATTCTCACATTTGAGTTAGAAATCTTGTTTCTAGGTCATTTATCAATTCTACCTTAATAATCATGTTCTCAAACCTTTCTATGTGCATTAGAGATCATGTTTCTAGGACCTTTAGTTGCACTCGCTTAGATATCATTCCTATAGTTAAAACGTATAAAATCCGTTTCATCATTTAGCCATCATGCCCATAAGGAATAGGTATAAAACAGTCTCAATATTTAAATATCACGTTTATAGGGATAAACATGTAAAACCAGTTATGTGATGCTTGTGATCATTTTTCAGCACTTAGACAACATGCTTATAGGGTCTAAATAGATAAAATTCTGCCCGCTAAAAATCAGTCATTGGTTTATAATTGTGATTTTGGTTAACGTTTAGATGACATGTCTATAGGATACTGCTGATCCACACCTAGGAAAGCCTATAGGTCAACTAAAATGTTGAAGTTTAAAATTGTGTTTTGTGTGACTGCTTATAAACTGCCCAGATTCAGTAAAGTGATAAAATTAGTAGGCAAACTGATTAGGTATTCACTGCCTCGCCATAATGAAAATGCTGCATATTCTGCTTTGTGCTCATGTAGATATCCTATTATAGGACCTTTAAAGCATTTAGAAACTGTTTGCTTGAGGCGTGCAATTGTTTGCTTATTTGTGGAGGTAAATGTGAGCCCCCTTAACTGCTCCTTTTATGTGATAGTCCTATCTGTTTTGTCTGACGCCTAGTTTTCTCCTTTTAAACACTATAGATGAGTCTAGAACCACCTTGAATAGAGGTCCTAAGCACCTCTAGGACCATAGGTAAGGGACGGGTAATGCACGCATAAAGTACGTATTCAATTAGAATCGCTTAAATAATAATGAAAAGGGAGGGTAATTGGGTAGTAAAGGATATGATGACATGTGTGCTAATGCTACGCGTAACACCTCTATTTGAGGAAAGTTTACCGAGTATTGCACGGAAGTGATCCTATAGTCTAATAAACCTAGGACCCCTTTATTCCTGTTTTGAAATAATCTTTATTTGGTCGAATTGCTTTATGACTAATTCACTTAAATTGAGTGTGGCCGGGACCCACTGTCGTGGACCTCAAGGGGTGCCTAACACCTTCCCCTCAAGGTAATTTCGAGCCCTTACCCAATCTCCGGTAATGTAAACTGGTTCATGAGTTATTTGCATTAGGTGCCCTAATGCACCTTAAATTCGTTAGGTGGTGACTCTTAAAAATTTCATACCCCTTCCCAAAAGGAAATGAGTTGTCCCAAAAGATGTCGAAATCCGAACACCGCGAGGAAAAAGGGGGTGCGACAATAGGGCATTACATTATAGCAATAGGTTCCATACTTAGTGATAAAAGAAGTATTTTCTTGGTCCATTTGGATTTGATTGTACCCAGAATAGGCGTCGAGAAAAGTAAGGATCTCATGGCCGGTCATGGCATCGATCATGTCATCGATGTTAGGAAATGGAAAAGAGTCTTTCGGATACGCTTTGTTCAAGTCCTTATAGTCTACACACATTCTAAGTTTGTTCCCCTTTTTGGGGAAAATGACTACATTAGCTAACCATTTGGGATATTTTACCTCCCGAACGAACCCTATTATGAGAAGTTTTGTTACCTCGTCCTTTATGAAGGTATTCTTTACCTCGGACTGGGGCCTTCTTTTTTGTTTTATCGGTCTGAACTTGGGATCAAGGCTCAGTCCATGCGTTGTTATCTCCGGTGGGATTCCTGTCATGTTTAAATGGGACCACGCAAAGCAGTCCATGTTCTTAATACGAAATTGAATGAGTTTTTTCCTGAGCTTGGGGGTTAACCCCGTTCCCAGGTATAACTTTCATTCGGGCAGATACTCGATCAATATCACATTTTCCAGTTCCTCGACCGTTGACATGGTTGCATCTAATTATTCGGGAACAAAAAACGTTCGAGGAGTTAGAAAATCTTCCTCTTCTTCTTCTTCTTCTTCTTCTTCTTCTTCTTCTTCTTCTTCTTCTTCTTCTT